>QUSF01000035.1:5244091-5484596 GCA_003676055.1 Chloebia gouldiae | reverse complement strand
CCTCCCCTTTTTTTTATTAATTTTTAGGCTGAGGTAGCTGCAGTAAAACTCATGTTTCCACAACAGTGACAGGACAGGTCTCACAGGGACTTCACAGAGAAATGCAGAGGGGCCTGATTATTGCCCATTATGAACTGGAGGAAAAGGTGGTGTGTGTTTGGATAGATGTTATAAAATACTGATGTGGTGAAGTTAAAGCTGGGTGAATATTTTCCTGGGTCAGAGTCTTCTTTATTTTTTAATGGACGACTTTCTCTGGAACTGTTGTGCTGAAGCAAAGACTATAGGTCTCTACCTAAGTTGTGTCCAAGACACTAAAGCTACTTTATCCCTCATTGTCAAGAGGAATCTTCCTTGACATGTTCCTGAAATCACTCTCGCATCTGCCCTCATTGTCTATACAGGTGGATTTCACACCGAGGATCTGGATACCTCAGTTCCCTTCTTTGGTATAAAGATTCTGCAGGGTTATTGGTTACTCCAATGAAAAATTGTAGGAGGTTAGGGACTGCCCTTGGCAGAGATCCCCTCTAGCTAGTGTATAGATTTTGGCTAGTTACTAATTCTAGCTGGTTGCAACTTTTGCTTAATGAATAGCAAAGAATTTCTGCAGGAAAGTGGAAGAGTTGTTTTCTAGGAAGCTCCTACTTACATGCAGTTAAAAGTAAAAGCAAAAAAAAAAAAACTGATGTAGAGCCATGGGAAAGCTAGTAAATTTTGAGAAGCCTTCACACCAAGTGATAAAATCCAGTGGTGGTAGCAAAACTAAAAATGAAATCTTTATCACCAAGAATAATGTATGGGGACCTAAACAGGACAACAGCATGGAAAGGAAAGAATAATCAAAGAGTAATGATCAAAGCAGGAGCAGAATCTCAGCAAAATTAAATTATAAGTAACTTTTATCAGTGACCTGATACCACCTAGGGAAGTCCAAATAACACCTTGACTACACACAATCTACTGAAGTCTTACAAGCTGCCATGAGAGCACATCTATGTCACCTGGGGTAAGTTTGTATTGGAATGCCTTCTTTCATGCAGGACTGGAAATTATCTGTTCCAGTAAAACCTTTGTATGTATCAGTGTAGGTACATCTGCTCTGGGCTTGTAGGATAAAACCACTACGTTTTCAAATGTTACCCTTGTCTCAAATTACATACTACCTTTTAAAACTGCTGTTGGAAATAAGTTAACAGAAACATGCAAAACATGAGAGTAGAGAGCTGGTGAAGACAGCCAAGCTAAGAAGGCTCAGAAAACTGGATTCTGAGGGTTTATTTCCTCTGCATTAGTTCATGCTGATTTTATCTGCCCACCTGTTAAACTGTAGAGTGGAGAGCCAGGGGGCCTTAGTAATACTCATGAAAATATAATATATGAGTAACAATATGCTTCCTTACCCAACATGATTGTATTTGCTCAGCTGTACACTGTGTACCTTCCAATGAGCCCTGGTATTCTCGTTATTCCTATACTAAATCACAGCAGAAGAAATCTTAATTTTTTTCTTCTTTCTATTGAGACTGATAGGATATGCTCCCACAGCCAAGTATTCTTTAAAGAAATAAGCGAGTCAGAACTGGGGGGAAAAGAGATAAATATACAACAGTGTAAATGGCAATTCTGAATTAAAATGGATTGGGGAAAATCAATGGAATATCATAAATTCTGTCTCTGTGTGGGGAAAATTGTTGTAGGTTCACAGAAAAGCAGTTGTTGTAGGTTTGTGTGGGGTCTATCAAAATACCAGTTCCTGATAGAGCCTTTAGTGAGGCAGATTTCAGGTCTCAAAGACATAACCACGTTAACTGTTCATGTTCGTGAGCCTCTGAAACATCACAGTGAGGAGACACAGACATGCTTTTGATACTTTAGGGAAGAACGGAAATCAATACTAGCTCAGAATTGGCCCAAAGTTAGAAGTCCTGATTGCAATGCTGCTGAACTTCGACATGTCATCTGGAACAGAACTTTGTGGTTTGTGCCTTTCTATAATAGGATTACTCTGAATTATCCAAACTGAAATTGAACACACATAGGAGCAGCATATGGGCTGGAGAAACAGTTTATCAGGCTCAAGCAAATGTTTGTAGCAGCTAATTTCTTGAATGCACAATAAGTAGTACTGGCTCCCATTTTAGGTGCTCTGGATATAGTTCTGAAACACAATATTGCATCTGGTTGTAGTATTTTTTTTGTTTTGTTAGGGTTTTTTGTTGTTGTTTTTTGCTTTAAAGTATAAAAATAAAAATTAGTCACAAACAAGGATGGAAGGCTGGAAAGGCAAGAACAAACAGATGATAGGAAATTAATTTCTAGGAAAATTTCTGAGAAAATTGAATATGCTGCCATGCAAAGCTTTGATGAAATTAACGCATACCTGCAGAGTTATTTTATTTCCACAAACTTTGATTTTTATGGAGTTTTTCCAACTAAGCTTTTTTCTAACCAGTGTTGCTTATTGTGGTTCAGTCATTATGAGTGACTCGAATAGACCAAGTCTGTTGGCTTCCCAGGGGAATCACTTGAAGAGTGACATGACAGAAAACTTCAAGTAAGTAGATTATTAAAAACTCGGATGATAGTTTTAAGAGTCTAGAGGGAAATGTAAGGATATTGAAATCTTTACAATGCTTTGAACTTTATTTATAGTGTTAGGATAACGCCTAGAGGTGAAATACATTTCCTGTCCCAAATCTGGTATGTTTTGAACAGCAAAGGCTCAAAAGTGTGTTAACAGGCTGCTATCAAGTATCTGCAAAGTAGTTTCTCTGTCTGTGAATGAAAGTGAGAACACAAAACTGTGTGGCAATAAAAGGGGTGACATGGAGGTTAGAATAGCAGCATTCATAGAAATTTTAAATGTTCTCAAAACCTCGAACCAAATCTTATGGGTTGTATTTACATGAAGAAAGGGGAGAAAGACAAGATGATCGAGGGCAATCATACACTTAAATGCATCAGCAGTGCCAATAGCACTTGCCAGAGATTTATGGCAATGTGTGTAATGGAGTGATTAATGGATTTATGGGAGGAGAATAATTACTGACATGTATAAAGACAATTAATGTGTTATTTATAATGTGGTTCTTTGAAAAGTCTCTGAAAAATGTTTTTTGTTGGTGAGTCCCAGTTGGCATTGTTGAGGATTGATTTTGTTCTTCTCTGATTCAGGCCTTGGGGTATGGGGAAAGATGTCCTGTTTCTAGCAATAGCTGAGTAACCTGGCACTGCCCAAGCACTCTGAGAGGCACCTTCCTTGAAGCCACAGCCCCTGCTGTTGGGAGTGCATTAGTTAAATCCAGCATCTCAGTCTTTGCTGACTAACCTAGCTGCAATATTCCCCTGATCTGTCCCTTCCCCAGCTGGGTCTTGACTTTTAACAGCTTCCCTTTCTCTGTATATTTCTGGTCCTTACATTGTATATCTGTTCTTTTCTTTTTCAGCTATGAGGGATGTTTCTAGGGTAAGGTTGTTTTAATTACTTCCCTACAGCTGTTTTTGTTCACCATAACTCTCAAGACATTGCTAACCTAATTTAAGAGTCCTTGGTTTTGAGAGGGTCTTTCAGTCCAGTGGAGACATTCGTACCCAGTTAGTTCTGGTAGAGTTCAGCAGGTAACATGCAAGGGATTTGCCTCTACTCTGGATTCTTCTTCTCTCTTAATAGCTATGGTTTGTTCAATCTATCACTGCCTCAGTTTCTTCACTTGTAAAATTGGTATAATAATAAAGTCTAAGCTTATCCTGAACAGGAGTTGGCATACAGAGAATTTTAAAGATGTGATGCTGGCAGATGTGGAAGGAAGGCTGTATTGGATGCTTAAGTAAAAAATGCTTATTATACTAAATTTCTCTCAGAATACCTATCCAATTCCTCAAGTGATTTTCTTGTTTTCATCCTGAACTGATTAGTAGAGTTCCCTTAGCGCACACTTAAATTTTTGCAAGCACTAGTGCCAAATATCTATTATTTCAGAAAAATATTATAGACCTTCCAATGCTGACAACCTCTCAGAAGTTTTCAGAAGCAAGACAACAAATCTTATTTAATTACCTGCCGCTTTGTTTTATTTAGGGTAGTTGCTGATTAGATAGGTGTAGTGGAGTGGCAGAATGTCAGTGGGCTTTTCTAGAATGAAGCTGAAAGGATCAGGTATCTCTGTGACATACAGATTGTAGATTAGTAATGTCACTGTATGTAATAAAAGCATCTTAATGGGCACCTCATTTGCACCCCACGTCTGTGTTACAGCCCCCTTGGTGCCCACTTGACTGCATTTTGCCACTCATCTGTTCCACGCTGAAGTTCTCTCCAGAAGGCCAGTCACTTTTCTAGTTTTGAGATAGATTATCAGGGATCTGGTGCTATTAAAAGCAGGATATTGTGATCTGCAAGGACTTGAGTTGATTATATAATTTCATTTTTCAGGGTCATAGCATGACTATTGCATCTAACAAAACAGAGCAATACTTAGGAGAAATGCAGAGTAGGGGGTCTTCTGTCTCCCTGTGCATCAAACATGAGGAAAAAAATACAGATGTTACTCTATAATTCTTACCTAAAGAGTTTAATGAAGTGTTTTTGTTTCATGAGGTACACCCTCTTCCACACTATTGAAATTAGATGAGCTTCCCTGAGAAATATAAAAAACAGCTGCAGCTTATCTTCTTGCACACTGAAAGTAACATCATAACTGTTCTTTAAATCTTTGTGTGCAATCAGCTTGGAGTAAAGCTTCTGGCTAGAACTAAGCTTGAGAGATGAGAGCTGGGCTGAGCTGCTGGAGACCATGCTCCCACAGTATTGCTGCCTTCAATCATTGGCAACTGCCTCTGTCTTTTCTTGGACTCTTACTTCACTCAAAGAAAATGCTTTCTCTTACCTCCATTGTCATAGGCAGAACAGTTTCCGCTTCGGGAATTTAACTAAAATTTATTGCCATAACTTGTTATAAGTTAACGTAGATTAATTACTGGTTTGTGTGTGGGGAAGGAAAGAAAGGAAACAACAAAATGAAGGCAAGGAGAAAACCCTTTCCTCCCTTTCCCCAGGCTCAGCTCCATTCCAGCATCTCCCCTTATCCCCTTAAGTTATTCTGCTGTGTTGACTGGAAAGAAAGCATGTGCAGTTGGGCTGTAAAAGTCTCAATTCAGGGCAGCTCCTTCAGCCATTTTTCTCTGCAGTTTTTCCCCATCTCCTTAACTACTGAATGTCTTCTTCTTCTGTGTAATTATCAAGACCAGTGTGGAAGGATCAGGAACTTTGCTCTGTAAAGTTTGGATTAAGGGCATGAGCATCCTGTGGTAGCCCAAGGTCAGGAACCTTCAGCTCTTCCCCTGAGATTGGTTGGAGGGGAGCTGCATAGCTCTGCTTTGTAAATCAGTTTAGGAGGGGCTGAAAGAAAAAAATTCTAGAAAGCTGGTATATTTGACATTGGATGGGAAGAACTCCCCTTGAAGTTGTCCCAAGTCCTGTCTGAATAACGAGGCCTGTCATAGATAGACAGATAAAGACCAACTGCTTGGTAATGGCAGCAATAACATTTTATCACTGGTAGAAAATATTCCATGAGAGGCCTGATAACATAGGCAGGGATCATGTATGACTTATTCACCTGATGCTGGTATCTTCCTTTCAAAATAGTTTCTGTGTGCAACGGCACGCAGACTAGCAAAGGGTTTTGCCCTGGAGAGCAGAGAACAAGCTGGGTCTCCTTACCAAAAGGAGAAGAAACAACCAGCAACATCTCTATGATTCTTTGCTAGTGCCAGCTGGACTTTAAAGGGAGCTGAGAAAAGTAGATGTCAGACTAGAGTGTAACCAAGAGTTCACTTTAGAGCTAACTCTGCAACAAGGAATTACTTTACTTGTTTTATCAGTGTTGCTTAAAAGAGAGGAACCTGTCAAAGTCTGCCCTTTTCACAGTCTGTTTGACTTTGTCAGCCTAATTTGAGCTTTAAAAACCTTGCATCAGTGTGAGTATCACAGTGGGAACGTGAGGAAGCTGGAGATGCTTGAGTGTCTGTCAGGTAAAGGTTGTTTGTGCTCATCACCAAATGGACTGGGCACTGTTTGAGATCATTGGGTACCTCTCCTTTCTTTGGGAAGACCTGGGAGTAGGAAACCAGAGGGACTGACATGTCAGCTCTGAGTTCCATCAGGGCAGCTCTTGGGGCCTTTTGACTAGAAGAGCATCTGATAGTGGGGGTAAAGATAAAAATTCACCAGCAAGACAAAAAGGGAGTAAGAGGCATTGGCAGCTGTTCTATTGATAGAAGCTACCTGAAATTGTGGAAGAACACCATCAAAATTCTAAATTATCTGTCCCTTTTTGATCACATTATGCACATGACCAGTATATACTTAAGATTTGCCCGGATTCTTCTTTCATTCATATTCTGCCTGTTCTGCCCAGTGCATTTTTGTACATTTTAGGTATCTGCTTGTCTATAATTTAAACCTTGCAAAACAAAGCCCGTGTTTACCCCTCAGAAATCCCTTAATTGTGGATTTTGTTTGCCTGCAGTAAATGTGGCCCTGGAACACACCAGTATGTACACAATGTCATGTACTACAGCTGGTAGATGCAGAGACCTCTTTGAGCTAAAATTATATAGCATTTCTTTTCTTCCTTTACCACTATGTCTTCTAATACCACTGTGAAAAAAGCTTCACCTGTCTGTACTGAGTATTTCACCTGAGCCCATCCCATCTCAGCAGCTGGGGTGAAAGCAGCTGTGTTTTGCCATCAAACACAAATTATCATTTTCCTTCCATCCAAGCCCTCTTCTGTGATTTCATATTATGACCACTGCAGTCCGGCAATATAGTGGTTGAAGATCAGGCATTTGTGCTAGGAAGTTGCATGAAGAGAATTTTACCCTCTCTGTAACATGCAGTCGACCATTACTGCTGTTGAAATAACATATGTTTTGATCTCTGCTGTGTTTGTTTCTCTCACCATTCAGTCAGGGCTCAAAGGTGACAGAAAAAGCAGATTGTCCTTTAGTTTAATAGGTTGCCCTGCTGTTTTCTGATGCAGAGATCCCTGGCTTAATTTATTGCTGAAATGGATTGCTTCCAAATAAGGATAATCCCCCTCATGCTGTTTCTTCACTTGGTTACCTTCCTGTTCTTTTCACTGGCAACATCCGTCTCTGCAATTCTGGCTTGTTCTTGCCAGAAGACTCTTATTCATTTGCTGTGTTTATTATAGTTATGGTCCTAAACCCGCTATCTTCGGTAGCTTAAAACTTTCTGAGACAATTGCTTCAGGGGCTTGAATTTTTTGATCATATTTTCAACCCAAAAGTGACTTCCAGAAGAGGAATCTGCTTGGCTGTGTGCTGGTAGGGAGGATTTTGAAATCATGCTTTTTTTTTTTTTTTTTTTTTTTTTTAATGGCTAAATACATTGAAAATAATTACTTTGTGCTAGATCGTCTCCTGCTTGCAGGAGGAAGTGCCAGAAGTCTGCTATCATGAAATTCCTACAGAAAAACTGCACATAATGCAAAGGCATCTCTCATAACTGCTCTTTAATAAAATCGGATGTTTAATCTGGTTTATTGTATCCCCTTGGTCCTTGACGCTAGACCATGGCTTTTAGCAGGGTGCTTGTGTCAGTAAAGAGTGAGAATCACTTCTGAAAGAAATTATTTGGTTTTACCTTAAAAATACCAAGTCCTCTCAGCTCTGAAGTGGCTTTGGCCCTCTCTACTCCTGTTTGTCCCACTGCTACACTTCCTGCACTCATGTTACTGTAGAAAAGAATCTATTAGAGATGAGAGAGGTAGAACTCCAAGTTCAGTGTGAGTGGTTGCAGAGCCCAGTTCTGATTTCGTTTCTCATTCCCTGAAAAAGCAAAAGGAATAGTAGGTGATTACCATTTTTCACATCCTCTCTTCCTCTTTTCTTTTTTTCCTGTTTGTTTTGGGGTTTCTTTATTTCCTTTGGTGAGGGGGCAAGGACATTGGAAAGGAAGTTAGAGGTTTTGAAACATTCAGATTCAAGCAAACTTGTGGAAGTCAATTGCTACTTTTCACACAACCTTTTTTGAGGTTCACAGTAGAAAGAAAATGAGGTTCACTAGCAGTCTATAACTCAGTACTGTAGCACTGGGAAGGAGGACTGTAACATAATTTTAAGTCTATGCAAATTTAATTATCAGCAGCAATTCATTTATCCAGTAATTTTCAACAAGGAGCTCTTCTTCTAAATAGAGGCTGCAAAGAGAATGTGAGAATGAATTTAAGACAGAGACAACTTGCTGCCTAACCCCCAGAAACATTCTTATTCAAACATCTCATGTGCGTACAGTGCCATGCTCTACTAGACCCTTGCCTCCCTCTGTGAGGGGCCCAAGATAAGATTGCTCTCTGAACCTTGGCAGAATGAATTTTTCAGCTCCTGTATGATTAACATTTCCACTGGAAAGCTGCATCAACAGAGCTATTTGTTGCTCCACTAATTACTGTATTGACAAGGGGTTCGATGTTTTTTCATACTCAGCCTGCTCTGGTGTTCTGCTGGGCAGCACCTGCAGAGTGGCAGGCAGCTTTCCTGCTTTAAAATCAGTGACTCTACTGTCTCAGACCTCCACACTGGTTGTTGGAGGACTGATTGAAATTTGAAGTTATGTTCTTCCTGTCTGGCCTTTTGACAGAATAGCTTTAAAATCTGAACATTGCCCTGTCACCAAGGGACAATGCAAAGTTGCAACAGGTCCTGGATAAGAAGGTGCTGTGGAACGGGAAGTGACTGCTCACCTGTAGTGCAAAACAACCTCATTGATACACAGGAGGCTTCAGTCCCTGTGACTTTCAACGTCTTCCACAGCATCAAACTGATATTTCAAAGAGATTAAGAACTGAAGGGAACATATGATATCCATTTAAAGCCAGGACTTCAGATTTAATGAAGACTATATCAGAATGAGATATGATTCAGATATCAAATTACATTTGTTTAGCCCAACACAGCTTAATAAATCACACCAACATTTAATAAATATTTATCTTCTTTTAATCACCAGTTAGTGCTTTTTCTGGTCTCTCCATTCCCTTAATGGCTCATTCCTGTATTTATTAAATGTGATTTCCATTTCTCAAATAATCAATACATCTTTTTATATTTTATAATTTGGGCAGCTTTACTGAACTTTTGTGAGATGTAATTAAGATTAAGCTTTAATCTTTAATTTCAATATATAAATTACCCTGCATTCTCTATTAAGACATTATTTGGTAACCTCATTTGGTTTGAAATCTTGACTGGAAATGTGGCAAGCTCAACAGTAGTTATAGTACAAATGTTAATGGATTTCAGGAGAATCTTTGGACCAGAGGAGAAACTTCTCTGCAAGTACAGACTTATATGTGTATGCAGTTAATAATGTGCAATGGGCAATAAGGAAGGTAGATTCTGCATGGCTGACAAAGCTTTTGTTTGCAAAGGTATCTGGTGTAGCAGTAGAAGTCAGGCTGAGGTCAGCTGGAAAACAGCACGCTGTGGAAATGATAATAGTTCTAAATGATGACTCAGGTCCCATTCAATGTGTGGCACATTGGGAGGCTGTGAGCAGAGTTGAGTCTAGCAGAGTATTTTCTAAGCCACTTGCCCATCCCTGCCAGATCCCATGGATTCAGCTATGGCCAAACAGTTGGAGGGGAGACAGTAAGTCTGGCCTAGGTGCAACTGATGGGAATGGCTCTTCAGCTCTTGGCAAGACCTTGACTGCCACCAAAATCTTCCAAAACCAATGGTGTGCAGCAGTTCCATACTACCTTCTCCATCATTATCAGCTCCCTCATTTAAAATAACATTAATCTTTAAAGCTCTGCAGGTCGTTGTCAAAGTAGAATTCACATTTCAGGGCACATGCATTTTGTGGCACTCTGCTTGACATGTATCCACCATGGATCTCATTCACTTGCTAGCTGCTGTCCTTCCAATTTAAAAAAATTGAACTAATTAAAAAAATTACACAGAGGAATGCAATATAATGTTGTGTGTATTTTGTCACAACTTGGGCATGCACCTGGATCCTGGGGAAAACAGGTTTCCATAGTACAGGTAGAGCTAATGTTCCCAAAGAGACTCTAGGAGTTTGTTCAAGTCAGATATGTTTGACTCCAGCCAGGAGCTCATATTGTTTCATAACTTTGGCATTGTTGTTTTGTTTTATATTGGTCAAAAGTTAAATTACTTTTTTAGTTTCATTTGGTTTGGGTTTTTTTTCCTATGGGAAGGTGAAGCCCCCTGCAGAGTCTCATGATGTGCAGAAAACTTACTTTGGTTTACCTATAGAATCAAGGATATAATTGCTAAAAAAGCCATAAGGATGAATGTAATATTTATAAAGTTAATGCACTGGTCTTTGAATGTTCCATGCTTCTGTAACATCTGTCATCTATCTATATAATAGTCACTAAATTTTGCATGACTCCAGAACATCACATCTGCCATGGCCCTGTCTAGCAACCTACTGCCTGGAATGGTCAAAGTGCCCCCCTTTGCACACCTACACCTACTATAAGGGTGGGTGTATACCCACCCAAGGTGGGGTGAAGGCCTTCCTGACCTCAGTATGGGTGCCACTCTTGCACAAAACTTCATAAACTGATTCAGAATTCTCACTTGACAAGTATTTATCCTTGTAATATTACCTGGTCTTTAAATGCTACTCAGACAGTTTTTAAATTGACTTTAAGTCCTTCAGCCCTTGTCTGTCATGTCTTCTTGATGTTTCCTTCTCTAACCGTACGAATGTTGCCACATACAGACTCAGGTGCTTCTTCCTTTTTATAGATTTCTGCAGCACAGACATCTATCTCACCTGGAAAACAGACACTACTTTTAATTAGTGGAGGGCTATCCCCCTCTCTGGTTTCATCAATGTCACTAGTGCAATATAACTCATCACTTAAGCTTGCTTTGATGGTTGCTCCCTTTTAGGGACCATTTTCCTTCCAATGTCTAGATAGAAACACTGCTGTAAGTGGAGGAGGTTGTCTGAGGAACTTTTCTTTCCTATCCTGATAACTGGTATGGTAATGAGCTATCCCTCAGATTGGAAACAGGTTGAGAAGAGCAGAGCAGACAGAATGGTATCTTTGGTGTTGCTGCACAAGCTGTTTCTGAGCAGCATCCCAAATTTAGCTTTTCCATCAGAAGGTAACTGTGTGCCTACGGACATGAGGAAGGAGCAGAATTTGTTTCCTCCAGTTCCTCCAAGTCCTGCAGTTTGCTACCCATCACAGGTTTTGAAAATGCCCGTAATGAAATTGTTTGCAGTAGCAAAGAGCTGGACTTGATCCACAGATATTTTAAAGACCAAAACTGGTTTAGACTAAAATACTGCCTTCTAGTGTAGTCATCAACACTGAAGTCAGTGGGGAGAAAATACATATATAGCTGTATGAGATTGAACAGATTAAGTGCATTAATCCAACACCCAGGGTAATGTTCAAGTTGAATATCTAAAATGGAGTACTTTTCAGACTGCTTACCACTGCCTTCTCTCTGCTTTGAAGCTCCTTAGTGGTGTCTTGCAGAGAGCAGGGAGCTTGAAAGGTGGTTGGGTTGTCTTGCAAATGGGAACTGGAGTCCCAGCATGTGATAGTGTCTGGCTGTGATCAGCCTGTGGAGCTGTTTGGGACTGTTGCCTTGTGAAGACCTGCAGTGTGAGGAATGGTGTGTTGGGGGAAGTTTGCTGGGTAGAGGCTGGACATTTGGATTTATCAAGCCTACAGTATCTACATTAAAGTCCTTTATTAATGAAACCTACTTTATTTGTTAGAAAGAGTCTGGTTAGGTTAGAGGCCTGAGCTAACAATGGTGGGAGTACATGACATGAACAAAAATACCATCACTCTTACCTTATTGCTGACATCAAGGTGCCATTTGGCTTTAGATGAGTTGGTTGTAATCTTGTAGCAAAAGCTCTGAGTAAGGTTTCTGTGTATTTTTGCCTTGGTTTGTATCTCTGCATCATGGAAATTGTGAGTCTTTGCAGTCACAAGGTTAATAGAAGAAGAAGAAATTATAGCAGGAATAAGTGCTCCCTTCATTAACATCTTCCCAAATTATTAGTAGTCATCACTTTGAAAACTGGAGACCAGAAGGCTGAAATCTGTCCTCTGTCATCAGAGTGTGCTGTGTGATTTTGGGGAGTTTTGCTGGAGATTTTGTAGGCCAAACAGTTCAGAGAAAATATGAAAGGTTAAAGAGGAGGAAATTGCTGCCTAAATGGGGGGAAACATTAATGTAGAGAAAGAGTAGTTCATCAACAGCAAAGCAGGTGAAGTCCTGGCTGGCCAGCCAGCTGTCTGCATCCATCACTGCTCTGCACCTGCACACAAACATTTTGTTGTGCATATCCTACAGCTATTTAATACTGAGGGGATGACTGGAGAGAAGCAGAGACAGAACAGCAGACATTTAAAGGGAATTTTGGATAGATGTAGGAAGAAAAAAAATCACACCTTCTGGTAAAGTTGAAAAATAAGGTAGGAACACCAGGAGCTGGGCACTGGGAAGCATCTTCCACCACATTAGGTGACTCAAAGAGGAAAGGAAGCAAGCAGGTGTTCTGCAGAAGATTTTCCTTCCCTTTCCCACCCCTGTGTGCAGGTTGAGGATGAATAGCCTTGCTTTCTACATCCTGTAAGGATGATTGCTGCTGTGCTATGCCAGTTGCATGGCTGCCAGCCTCTGCTAATTTGCATGTAATGTATGGCAAAGCCATAATGTCATTACATTGCAGAGATCTTGCCAGAGACCACATTCAGAAGCCTGCTATGAAGTTCCTGGCTCTGACCCCACAGCATTAGTTACCCCATAAGCCCCTTTGGCACTGAGCTTCCCAAATCAAGTCCAGATGCCAATTACTTTAATGAAGCTGCAGATTCTAAAAAGGACACCCCACCCACACACCTTGCCCCTGGCTACTGTTTCCCTGGGAGGAGGCACAGGCAGTTTTGACAGACACTTATTTTTTTGCAATGAAGCATGCAAAAACATCTGGGGAAAGAGGGGGACTTCACAGTTGTCTGTAGCCGAGAAGAAAAAGGCAGCTTGGTGCAACTGACTTGGATGTCTTTGGATGACAGATATCATGTGAGCTGTGCCTCATGAATGCAGAACAGCACAGTGCCTTCAAAGTACACCAGATGCAGAGGTATCAATTTCCTGGAAATACTGCTGTTGTTTGTCTTCCTTCTTGTTATTAGCGTTACACCCTCAGCTGAAAATCTGCATGTGGGATAGGGACACAGTTAGGGAAGGTTTGGGTTGAGGATTCTGGTTATCCAAGGGAAGGGTTTGCAGCCAAGCCTGTGGATGCTTGGAGGGAACTCAGTGTGGCCCAGCCAGGATTTTGTTGTGCTAAGGCTCTACCAGAGGCAAAGCCCTCCATGCACATGCCTACAAGGGCTTAAAAACAAGTTTTGCTTCAGCTCTCACAGCTATGGGCCTGGCCCCCTTATGCCAAAGGGGAAATTGCACATTTTGGAGGAAGTCACAGCCTGTGTGCTCTTCCCCAAGTTTACTCACTGGAATGCAACATAGACCCTCAATATTAGAGAAGACTCACCCCAGCCACCAATGGGTGATCAATCCTCAAATCTGTGAGGATTGCCAGATAGTTACAGAACCTTTCCAAGCACAATTACCATCCAAAGGGATGCAATTCCATCTCCATTTTAAACACTGGGACAGGGAAATCCCATTTTGTTCAGCTCTTTTGATTTGTTTTGTGTATCGCGAGAGGACACTGGTCTACAATCACAGAGCCTGAGTGGTGCTGCAATCCATCTGTTGAGATGGTGACAGCAGTGCATAAATGAATGAAATCCACTAAAATCAGTGGAGCTGTTTCCACTCTCATGGGACTGAGGCCAAGGTGGGAAAAGGGATCAGAGTAATGCAGTGATTGTGGAATGATTAATTTCCTCTGCCTGTGCCTCAGTTTCTCCTTCTGAACCTGTTGAGGACGTACATGTGTTATGTTGCATTGTGTTTGAGATTGCTGTGTTGTCTGCAAAGGTGCTGTAATCCTCAGATGTTGTGGGAGTGGGAAGGATTATCATCATTATTTCTGACAGGCAGCTATAATTCATCTTTGCTTACCAGACCCCTATGGTAGTTTTATTGTGAAATGAGTAAAGGTTATTTCAGCCTGGGAATCATGTGAGCTTATTTGTTGTTGAGACTGATAATAAATTGGATCCAGATAGTGTTGCCTGAGCTGTGCAAACAGAGAAAATTTTATGACTCTTAATTTAATTTGTGCTTTCTGTTTCACACTATTTGTATTCTCTCAAAGTCTGAAAACACTTCTTAACCATTTGAGTTTGACTTTTCCCATTTGATGAATGGTGATTATTTTCTTTTCTCCTTTCCTGAATTTTTTCTCTGTTTTGTATAAAATATGAAACAATGATTTAATTAAGCTCTCAAAAGTAAAGCTTTTTCAAGTTATTTTAAGCTCCCTCCACTGGAGGATTCTGCAACAGCATTGGAGAATGAAGTAACTTGGGATAAATACCACTGGACTTGGTTTTCTGCTGTGCATTCCTATAAGAATTATACAAAAGGGAGGTAGTGTTTATCTTTTTTTTAGGTCAAGCATATTCTGTGATGAGATCTTAAAGCATTTGACATACACTAACAGCCTAACCCTCAACACAGACCACTGGGAAGCAAATACAGTTATTTCAGGGCAAAATATATGGCTCCAGTTAAGAATCAACCTTAGGGGAGGGACCAAGGAATAAGATGAGAGGAGAAGTGCAGGATCATGGTCAAAGCTGCAGAGAAGTTTCTTCCACCATTTTGAATGGACAGCAAATGTAGTAGCAGAAGAAAAGCTGGTATTGTCCAAACTTAGAAAGACAGGAAAAGGAAACAAATGAAAGGCTCACAGGACTGAATGAAATAAATTCACAAAATCCTGTTGCATGTTTATCTGCAGTTAACTCCCTCTTGGAAACCTGCTGCTTGGAGCACTGCCTGCAGTAATGTTACTGCAAGCCACCCTGGCCCTCCCCAGTGGCTTGGGAACCCTTCCTTTGCAGGGAGAGCTTTGCAAAGGTGTGGGTGAGGGTGCAGAGAGAAAGCTGCATCTCATGGTGGGTTTTTCTTCATTTTTGCGTGTGGTTTCTACTAGCTGTTTACTAACCCAGTATTGATGAAAGAGGTCCTTTACCATCAACTTAATTCATTTTCTGCAATGAGCTAATGTTTAATTAATGTGCAATAACTTTTGCGACCAAATGTATCCTTTTAGATTTACTATAGGGGACAGTTTGAAAATCAGCTTAAGTGGCCAATGCCTGCAAATGTATTTATTAAGGTTTAAACATGTGTAAATGAATTGGTGCTTATTTGCAGAGCTGTTAAACTACAGTAAATATGCTATTTGTCAATTGGTGGTTAATTAACATCCATTAGCTCTCCATTAAAAACACAGTTTGGTGTCTGAATTTCCTTGCTTTAGTACTAACTTTGAATTAGGGCTGTATGTTTTCCTATTCATACAGCAGTTTTCAAAATCCAGTGCCAGTCCTTGGAACTTACCTTACAAGACAGGAGATTGAAAAAGAGAGAAGGGATATTTTATTGCCCAATGTCACAGCTCCTGTTTAGGAACTGGGCAGCTTCCTACTTCACCTATCTCTCACTTTTGTACCCAGTGCAAGCTGTGGAGCTGTTCCAGGTGTTTAATGCCCTTGTGCCTCTGTGAGGATTTTAGGACATGTTAGTGCAAGAGCTGCTAAGGCCTGCATAAACGATGCAGACGGGGTGAATCATGAAGGTTCTGTTTGAACCCCCAAAAATCTCCCAAGGTTGATGTTCCTGAGTGAAGGCTTTGGGGGCGAAGCGCAGGGAATATCCCCTACCAGCCGGCCGCTATGCCAGCAAGCAACCACAAGGTGACACTGTCACAGTACATTATTTATGTTTTGACAGAGGAACGTATATTAATACATTTCGCATAAAAAAGATCAGCGTCTGCTCCGTTTCCTAACTGAGAATTAAAGGTCTGAAGCATGCAGTGTTCATTTGTTATATCTAGAAATTGGGGAGATTTTCAAAATACCTTAAATTTCAGATGATGGTGTATGTTGATTGCAGTAGAGCTGGGAAAAGTCCTGTTTCTTTTTTTGGTTATGCAAATAGATAAGTAGAGAAATATAGGCCTGATAGGTTTTTTACAAGCTAGGCTTTTACCCAGAAACATTTCTTTATTTGTTGGTTTGTTTGTTTGAACACTCTGCTTATTTGCTGGATTTTTTTTTTTTGGATGGTTTCATCGAGTGAGGTTAAGTTGTGCCATGGATGTAACTCAGGTGTAGAGTTAATAAGTGTTGTTGTAGACCTGACACACGTGAACAGCTAATACAATAAGCATCCCATAATGGAGCACCATATCATGTCTGTCAGGTTTTACAGTCAGACATGGTATCAGAAGCATCTGTGGGGAAAAAAAAGCCAAAACTGTAAAGTACACTAAAATCCAAGTAAAAGATATTTTTGTAAGAGCAAACTTGGGACCTGATTTTCCCCAGGTAGATGTTTATTTATATATGGCCATCCTGATTTACCAGGTCAGGTTTAAAGAGTTAACTGGGTTATTTTTGTGTGCAGTCATGAATTACCAACTGAACCTGATACTGTTCAGTTGCCACATGCTCTGTGCCTCCCAACATCTACTTTGGTTTCAGTACCATTAGCTAAATTGGTAGCAATATTAACTGCTTCCTGTTGATTTCTCCCTCATGAACCTGCAGTCTGCCTGTGGTTTGTTGCTCTGAAATTATTAAAGGAACAGTCAGAGAAAACAACATAAGTTTAATCAGCTCAGTCTTGTTTGATAAGTCATCAAATTCCCCCCTTCAGCAGCCTTGTAGCTGGGACCACCAAGATAAATTGTCCCTTTGTGTGTGTAAGGGGGAGCACAAGTGAAGAAATTAAACACTCAGGCCAAGTAAGGAAATGCAGTAAATATAAATGGGCTTTCCTAGAAAAGCACCAGCTTGTTTAAGCTCTTTCTGGTCCTATGCACGTTTCCAGCCTCACTGGGAAGGAAGCTTTTTGTGGTACTTGACATGGTAGCCAGGTGCCTTATCAATAAGCATTTGGGTATGCAACTTATGTTAGCAGCTTTGGTTTGAGGTGAGACACCTGTAAAGAGCAATCATGATTTGTCCTCCTCAACAATTCTAGAGGCAGTGAGCAATGTTTTGGTGATGTTTTTCTGCAGAATATTAGGACAGACAGGCCCAGTCTTAGGGAAGGATGGGGACAGGCAGTGCCTAACTAATAGAGTTATCAAGTTCAGTGGGGAAACATGAACTACAGCTCCCAGGAGGCATTCCCCTCCAACAAGCAGATGCATTGTTGAGAGACTCAAACCAAAATCCACTAAATTCAGAATGGCAAAACATTTGGCTCTATTGAAAACAGCTACATTTCCTAATCAACCCTGGCACATTATTAATCAACCCTGGCACATTATTTAAGAACTCTTGATTTTGGAAATTAAAAAAAAAATTCAACTCTTATCTCTAATTTAGGATGAATACCTGTGATGAAGTTGTTGGAATTTTCCACAAGGAAGAAGTTCTGATTTGGTTTTTTTTCTGAGCTCAGCTTTAAAAATTGAGGTAGCTGCACTTGTTTCTGTGAAGTGCTTTGATATCCATGGATGAAAAGAACCATAGAAGTGCTAATTATTGTCACACTGGTTTTAATTATTCTGTCATACTGATGGAGCAACTGCCAGTTTTCAGCCAGCAATATTTTTTACAAAACGTTGTCCAGTCGACAGTTTTCACAGAAAGAGTCAGATACTTCTTTTTAATTGTTGCAAAAGAAAGAAAAGAAAGAAAATCCTCTCCCTCCTCAGAAGCTGCTAGAGTTCAAATCTGCCTGCATTTCTACAGGATGTTAGTATCAGGATGGTAGTGAAGAGAGGAGAGATGGAAAGCTCCAGTTGTTAGATATTGCAGACAAAACAGTGGGAAGAGCTAGCAAGGGCAAGAAGCTCTGAAATGTGCTGTCTACAATGATTTAAAGTAAAAAATGTGCTTCCCAAAAATTCAGGAATGTTATGATTTTCATCTCTTTTATTATTGCTGTTCCTGTTATTTATTTGAAGTACATTTTATTCTTTTTCTGGGAAGTACTGTATTTCCAGTCAGCTCAAACCAACTCAGCTGAACTGTTTAATTCAACCAGTTTGAAGAAAAACCTGTGTTTACGCAGCAGTATCACCAGCCCTCATGAGAGCTGTAGTTTAAAGGCCTCGTGCTCTTATCTTTCCAGCCATTCTTCCTGGCTGTGCTACAAACCCCCTAAGGCATCCCTAGCTTCATCCAAGGCCAGTGTCATGTCAGTGGAGCCCCACGGCTACACTGGAGGAATGTGTTTATCCCTGTAAAACTACCCAGCAAAAATATGAGTGGTTTCCCTAAGGTACTTCAGCAAAGGCATAGCACCTGGTGAGACAGCACTGACCGGAGCTGAATGCATAGGGGAGCATTTAGGGCCAGGCAAACAAACACACACAAGCTTGCCTGGTGTCTTCTGTCCTCATGGTGGAACTATCCATGCCATGATTTCGCTGAGGGACAGGAACTGTGCAGTGACTGACTCTTAGAGACTGGCCTGAGCCACAACCCCAGTATGAACCAGGACATCCGTGGAAATGGGAGAAGAAGTTGCCACCTAGTAAGGACGTCCTGAATGGGTGATGCCTTTTGGAAGAAGCTCTTTCGGTCTGTGCAATTTATGGGAATAAGATGAATATGCGCAGAAAGCTTCATAACTTCACAATTGAATCATTCTAGTGTAGAGAAAAAGCACTTGCAGAAGACACAACTGGCACTGGCATGCCACTCCCTCACTGTCATGGCTTTGTGTGTCCCTGTGTCAGCAAACATATCTAGGGCAAGCCGTTACTCTTCATGACTGACACTGGACAGTTGGTCTCCAGAAAAAAGTAACACTGATATTCCTTTGGGGAAGAGACTTTCCCCCTCGGTCTGACAAACGAGATATCAGACCACTAAAACACAGAGGTGATTTGATTTTTCCCCACTTGCACGCTCTGTTTGCCTTCTATTTATTCCAGTGATCTAGTCTAGTTCCTCAAAACCAACATGATGCAGCAAATGGAAACCTAAGCAAAGCCATAAACACCCAAGTCCCTCTGCACATGTATTCTTTGTTTTAGTGTTAATAAAAAAAAAAAGGTCATTTATGTAAAAGCCTTTGATGCAGCAAGCCATAATATTGGGTTGGGGTTTATTAATATGAAGCAGAAAGATTTTGCCTATCACTGCAGTTACTACTCAATTGTTGCCTGAGGATTATGAGGCTTTTAAACAGATAATATGCAGTTATTTTTTCCTGTTCTGGAGAGAGCCTGGTGGTTCTCCATGTGAGTCAGCTATAAAGCAGAGGAAACACACACAGTGAATGTGCCATGAGGGCCTAAGAGCCTCTCTTGGACTCTGTGATAGTTTTTAGTGCTAGGTCTCTGGCCTGGTGACATCTGGGTGACTGTCCCACCTGAGGAAGTAAAACAGCAGAAGAAAAAAATAACTTCTTCTTTGAGGACTTGAGTGGAGAAATAGCACAAAGGAAGTGATGAATATATGGAGATTAGCCCCTTCGCAGAAGGGGCAGTTGGTATGGTTAACATGCTATTGTAACTTAGAGGCCAGGAATTTTCTTTTGGAATTCATGCTGAAAACCTAAATTGAAGTAATGTAAAAGTAGCTTGTAGGTTTGGGGAAATTCTTACAGAATGCTATCATTTAGAAAAGAAAAATCAGGATGGATTCACACAGGGACAGATAGCATTTTCTTTCCTACGCTATGGTCAGAAGTCATGAACAAAAGCAAGACAATTTCAGGATGAGCCTCAGTTTGTCTGTGGGAATTGACATGCAGCAGTTGAAAATATTCCACCCTGCTGGCCAGCCTGCATCTCCCTGTGCCCGGGACCAGGTCTGTGCTATAAACCTTTGTTACTCTGGTCACAGGCACGAGGAAAGGCGATGCTGAATGTGACACTACAAGAGCCCAAGTGCAGATGCAGCTCCCTGGCCTTGTAATCCTTTTGCCAAGAGTGTTTGCTGGAGGAATGAAGAGATAGGAAGCATGTTACTGCAGCATCAGCAGAATGTCAACTTTGGATGGCTTTGCCAACATAGCTAAACCTTTAGGTCCTTCTCATGGGAGCTGCAGGGGGACGCTGTCTTTGGGGGTGTGTATTGCCAGCCTAATGAAAACAAGGCAGCATGATTTTAACAGATGTTAAGCATAATGGCAAGAAGGAGCTTGAGATTCAACTAACTGATTTTTAATGCATCATGGAAGCATGCTGCCTTATTTGTGCTAAGCTGTTAATACACATTAGCTAGTTAAATTCTTTGCACTTCTTAAATCCCAGTAAGAACAGGGCAAGTGAGAATATTTTTTTTTTTAAAGAATGTCTGTACCAAGTTAAAATCCTAATTGCAGGCACTGATTGGAACTTTCCAGGGTTTTTTTTTGTTGTTGTTTTTTTTTATGAATATAAATCTTACTGTGGACTTTTTGTATTTTCTTTTGAGGATGTCTGATGGGGGAATAAGAATAAATGTCTCTACATTAGTTTTTCTTCTTTACTTCCTATTGCTTATATTCCAAATGTTGTTAAGAAATAATGAGAAAGCATTAATCATCTCTCTGGCTGGTCTAAGACAAAAAGAGAATCTACAAATCATACTGAATGCTTTGTGGCTTTTTTTTTTAAACACTTCCTAGTCTTAAACTCTATTTCCCTTTGCCTTAATTTTCCATAGTTTTGTATTCTGACTTAGTATTAATTGGCAGTACTGCTGTATTTGCCAGATGAGTCATCAAAACAGCTTTGTATCTTCCAGAGGGATGTTAGAATTTGGCAATCTCTTCAACTCTGGTGAAATAATCAAGTGTTGTGGTTTAACCCCAGACAGAAACCAAGCACCACCTGCTACTAGCCCACCTCCCCCTCACCCCAATGAAGGGGGGGGGAAGAATCAGGGGAAAAAAAGTAAAACTCATGGGTTGAGATGAGAACAGTACAACAACTGCAACAAAATAAAATATAATAAAAATAGTAAAAAGAGAGAGAGAGACATAAAAATGTATTTCAAAATAAGAGAGAGATAAAACCCAAGAAAAACAAGTGATCCACATTTCAATTGCTCACCACTCACTGACTGATGCCAAACCCATCCCCAAACTGCAATCAGCCCCTCCTCTGGGAGAACTCCCTGAGTCATGTGTAAACTGAGCATGATATTCTATGATACAAAATATTCCTTTGGCCACTTGGAGCCACCTGTTCTGACCATGCTTCTCACAGTTTTTTTGGCAGAGCATGGAAAATAGAGGTCTTTGACTTATGGGAAGCACTAATTATCAACAACCAAAATATCAATGTGTTAGCAACATTGTTCTCATACTGAACTCAAAACACAGGACTGTTCCCACTACTGAGAAAAAAAAATATTCCTTCAAAAACCAGGATACTGAGGACGACTAGAACCTTAAGATTATAGGGAAAAGTTGTCTTGAACTTCTGGATTCAGGGAATCAGGCAAAGTTGAGCAGCTTGTTCATTCTTTTAGGATTTGCCATGGGAGCTTCATTAGCTCAATAATCATATTCTAACCACAAAATATTTCTCTGTGTCTCAACCTTATCCATCTTTCCTGCAGCTATCCAAACATTTGTCAGCATTATTGAAAGATACTACAGGAACTAGAAACTATGGACACCACCTTCATGTTGTAAAAGTGAACTCTTGACTGCAGAGCTAAGGTTATCTGTCCAATACTGATGTTATCTTGAATCTTTCCGTAGGGAGTTGAATACACATAGTAAACTAGAAGTACACTGCATGCTCCCCAGTCATCAAGACACTGACTCTAACCTGGCCAGTGTGTTCAAACACTGTGTTTTCAGATTGGCTCCTGAAAGTAAGGACATCTTTAGAAAGCTGAAGAACCATTATGGAAATTATAAGACTCAATTTCCAGGTGAAATAGGGGATTTTTTTCCCTTTCTCTCTGAGCTGATTTGGTTTATTTTCCTTTTGTAAGCACTGCTTCCTGAAAAAATACTAAAGAGCTTAAGACTTAATATTTGTCCTATTCAGTCATCCCAGTAAACTGGAATATCACATATGCCAGTCTCACCTTGCTCGTACTCATGCACAGACAGAGCATGATGGTGTCACAGGCCTCTTTCCACAAAGGAGTGCACCCTGGCCCTCCTTCACCAGTTTCTTTCCTCACACTCACAGTGCCTGGAGCATCTCCTGCAGCTCTTGTGTGCTGTATAGGCAAAGTGGGAAGGGTTCACCCTGTATGAAACCTAAATCCTTTGTGCAATTCTCTGTGGCAGTAAGAGCAAAACTTGGGCTTTCTCATTGCAGAGCTTTGAGGGACTGCAGGCACATTATGTATGATGTTGGTATCTTGCAGTTTTCTTTGGATATTTTTGAGTGTTCATGGCCTTTTCTCTACTTCAGTCAAGTGTGCTTGATTTGCACAGTGGCATAGAAAGAGCTGTCCAGTATAGAGCCCTTACCAGAGTCACCAACTTATAGAATGGCTTGGGTTTGAACTTAAGGTCATCTACTTCCAACCCCACTTTCATGGCCAGGGACACCTTCTACTAGAACAGGTTACTCAAAGCCCCACCCAAATTAGTCTTGAATGCTTCCAGGGATGGGGCATCTGCAACTTCTCTGGGCTACCTGTCCAGTGCCTTTCCACCCTCACAGTAAAGAATTTTTTCCTAATATCCAATCTAACTCTACTCTCTTTCAGTTTAAAGCCATTCCCCATGTCCAATCACTATGTGCCCTCACTAAAAGACCTTCTTCAGCTTTCTTGCAGTCCAGCTCAGACAAATGTAAAAGCAGAAAGAGCCATCCAGAGGTTTTCTGTTACCTCTATAAACATCTGCATGATGGCTGTCAGCATTCTTTTACAGACTTTATGTTTACCAAAATACTTATATTTCACTTCAGCTTCACTTGTGGCTCCCTTGTTTTGTGTGATCGTAGTGCAGATGCATTCGTGTGATGGTTCACAGTGAGCAGTCAAGAGTCTCATATCAGCAGCAGGATTCAATGGGCAAATATTTTTGCACAGGTATCCCTGCTGCTTTCTGAACCTTGACTGTTGCTTACAGATATCTCAGTCTTTAAGTTGTGGAATAGAGGCTGGAAATTTCAGCTGGTGTGAACAATGCATCCTCTGTGCCATCAGAGGTATATTGTGAACAAGGCATTGGCTTTCAGGAAGCGCTCGTCAAACACTTAGCAGCAGTGGACAGATTTGTTTCAGAAGGTTTTAAACAGCAGAATGTGATCTGTATGGGACACATTGCTCGTGGCTAGGAGTTTGATCAGTGTGACCTCCAATGCCTGAGTTTTATTGTCAACTGAACAATGGCAATAAGACTGGCAATTTGTAATTACAGCATATTCAGTTAATGCAGATATTTCCCAGGGGAATATTCTTGTGCATCCATGTTTGTCTGAGATCAGAGGAATAAACTTTTCAAAAAACTCACTAGAGTATGTGTTTTGTTGTATCCTTTAGTACAGGAAAGGAAAGGTCTAGAATTAATCCATAATTCTTGAGAGCCAAATTTGTCTCCTGTAGCCCTTTCTCAATAGCTAAAAATTCCCTTTCTGCTCACTGAGTGCATAACAGATTTTCCTGTAGAGTCTTCATATGCCTCTTAGCTCTGGAGGATGGGTTCAGCTTGTGATAGGACAGAGAAAGGACATATCAGCTCTCTCTATGGCATTGTATCTTCTTGGGTGGTTGCTTGGTGTGTACAAGCACAGTTAGTACTTTATTTAACAAATTCTAGTGACAGCAGAGACCTAAAACACATCTCCTTCTGTGGCATGGTGTCTTTTTACACTGGGGTCTCTTATGGCTGACCATGCAAGTGCTTTTTGGTGTTGGAAAGCTTTCACAGGTGAGTGGAGGTGTCCCATTGAACGTGCTTGTTATAGAGGGAAATGGAGTTAAGGTATCTGCTTGGCTCCTTCTGTCATGTGATGCAAATACACATGGACAAAGAGAGGCTGTAAGAACATGGGCTTCCTGGTGGCATTGGTTCTTGCATTCTCCTCTGCAGAAAATGTTTCTTGAATAGGGACCTCAGTCTGAACACTGCTTTCACTTCATATTGTGTTCTAATAATATCACATAAGAGACATGAAATGGCTTTGATCACAGGGAGTAAATGCCACCAAATATTCTTCTTCCTGCAGCCTTTTCACAGCTGCATTAAAAATTCATGGGCAATAGCAGCTTCTTCTTTTCAGGACTTAGCCACATCAGCAGATGGTGAGAGTGGGCAGGAATACTGGGGCATGTTGATGGACAGAACAGGGGTGTCCTGAATGAGCTGGGTGCAGGAGAAAGTTGCACTTAATTTGCTTATTCTGTGTCTGTCTGAAGCCATCCAGATTCAATGTTTGTTCCTCCCTTTGATGAGCAATGAGCTTACTGGAAAATTGTTGTAGTTAATTTAAATTGACATGAATATGAAGGTGTGCCTTAATTTCTGTGTTTGCTTTGTTCTTGCACTCATTCTCCAGCCAAGAGCAGTTTATGGGGACTGAGAGCGAGAGGCAGACTTCAAGAAATGAAATCATAACCCCACAGAAATCAGTGGCAGAGGCCCACTTGATTATATCCCCCTGATTTATTCAAGGGGCTACTACCTGTCAAGGTAGCCTTTGACATCTCAGATACTGACAGACAAATTAGGTGCCTTCTTCTACAGAATCCTTATCACATCAGTAGGCAACCCCTTGCATTTGGCAGTAAGGTTTTATCACCCCATACCTGCAGAAAGTTTTCCTGCTAGCTCCTTTGTGCTGTACTCTCACCAGATGAAAAGTAGCTCTGGTAAACCACTTTTACCATTCTTTCTCAAAGCTATATGTGAAAGTGGTTTTCTTACCAAAAGCTCAGAAGCAGATATTTAATTGATTTGGAGCCCTCAATTTCACAAATTAAGGCTTCCCCTTGATTCCCACTGACACCTGGCAAACACAGGATGATTCCTTGCAGACTGAAAGAACAAGGTGAAAAGGTGTTTTGGACAATGACTTTGGGTAAAAAAATAGATTTTCCTGAGGACACTTGAGGTAGCCTCAACCCACACACGCGATAGGTGTGGTAGTTGAAGTTCATCTACCAGTCCATTCATCTATCAGAGGGCAAGTAATGAGACATGTAAGTGCCCTATTCAGAGCTCCATCTCTTCATCAAAGGTTTTCTTTGGGCCTTTTCTTATTATCTTGCTCCAGTCTGATCCAACTTCAGTGATTTTTTTTCACATCACTTGCCTTTGTTCAGCCAGCTGCTAGAGTGCTCTGACCAGCCTGCTCTTTGTCCTTCCTTGATCTCTACCTGCTGGAAGAAGCTAGCAGGCTCATTACATTATTTTTAAAAGAACTGGTGTGTTGTATAAATTAAGAAAGTAATAAAGTGTCACTGAAGGCCAGGACTATGCACAACCCCCAGGGATTTCACAGGAAGCAATTCTTCCATTCCTGTGTGGGTTGTAGGCTCTTTGTTCCACAAAACCTTGGATCTAACAGTTTGCTGGAGCTTAATAAATTGTGTGTGTGTGTGTGTGCATGTGTGTGCATGTGTGTGTGTGTGTGTGTGAATGTGAGCATTTGCTGGTGCTTTAGGGCCTGAACCAGGTCAAGTCCCCACATAGATTTTATGCCCCTTCAAGAGAACACCTTCTTATTCTCACTCTTGCCTGGAAGACTTTTTAAATGACTTCCCCAAACCTCTGTTTTAGGGAGCTGTTTCAGGATGTGTGCATTCCTCATCCAGCCCAGCCTTAGCAGAGTTGGAAGCTGTGGTTCAGGGAAGAATCTCTGTCCCTTGAACGCTATTGCCTTTTCTGAGAGGTATTGCTTCATCTGAGTGGTTTGCAAGTTTGCCCACACTTGGGTTTGTTTTGCCTTATATACACCAATTTAAACATGAGTTTGGATGAAATGGAGTCAGGGTGGTTCTGAGATGAAGAGGTTCTGCTTCTGCAAGAAGTGAAGCCCACAGGCCATATAGCTGCATGGCCACTGCATCTGAGCACAGAAATGAAGGCTCCTCTGTCCTGTCTGACAGAAGTAGCTGCTACAATCACCTCCAGCAAAATGCCTTCTCTCTCTGGGAAGTTACCTAATTTCTGCACCTCTTGGTGGGCAGGTCCTCTGCTGTTCCACCCCTGCTCCTACTTCCCCCTTTCCCATGCTTAAACTTGGACCTAAAACAGCCAATCCTAGCCCCACTACTTTGCTATCTGGCCCACATCAAGGACAGTGATATTAATCCTATAACTGCCAGCTCTCTTAGAGGTTGCTGAAAGCACCCTGATTTCTTTTCTGTCAGCAGGTGTTTGGCATTTGTGGCAAAGTATTGAACTAGATACAAAAATGATGCAACGTAAGACTCAAACAGGTACAACATAGTATTTCAAGGAGATAGTATTTAACAATAGGCAACCATTTAAGCAGACAAAAGCATGATTCAATTCAGTAGCTGGATGATAAGGGAAATAATGTTTGTGTTTAAAACAAAAAGAAAAATTCTTAACCCGGTGTGGTAATTAATCATTGAACTTAAGAAGGGGGTGAGTTTCTGTGCTTGAGGCAGGCAGCTGGATAGGATGATCTAAGAAGTCCCTTCCAGCTTTAAAATGTACAAATATGACATGGCCTGACAGAAATGGGACATGGGAGCAGCATAGGAAGGGGAGAGAAACTTGAAAATGTCAAGGTGAGAAGTTTAAAAGAGGGTAGTGGAAAGATGAGAAGAAAAGCTGCAACATTAAAATGTTTATGTTGAAAGACTAGGCATGCACTAATTCTAAATGCTGATGCAGAGACATCCCTGACCTGTAGCCCATAAAGATGGTATTAATTGAGCCCATGTCTGTGTGACAATTCTTCTGGGTTTTCATCTTGAAGATCTGGGCATAAAGATGTGTTTTCCTTATTTTCAGACCTGATTGCACTGAAATGAATGGAAGTATTTTCAGAAGCTTGAACTCAAGCAGGTCATAATTTCAAAGGAAACTTTCTCCAAATTTGTGTATACAAATTTCTCTTGCATGTGAGGCTTTCTTGACACTGCCTTGTGTCCTGACAGCACACAAAACTTGAGAATTTTTCTTTTCCTGCTGCAAGCCTCATAAAGTGTCATAAAAGCAATGCTGGAGCTGTTGTAATGGACAAGAAAATGCATGGCACAACAGCCTGCTGAACTCTATTTTTCACAATAAAACTAATTCTCTGGTAATAATGGATGTGTAGAATGTATCATTTCAGCAAGACTTTGGAGGTCTCTTCAGAGTCATTGCTGTCAGACTGATTATGCTCATCCATTTGCATTGTGCTGAGAACTCCTGCCAAAGCAGGTCATGGAATATGTATCAGAGCTCCTCAGGATGAGTTTGACCATCTCTTAGCTGTATGGAATTCCTGTCTGCAGCCATCTACGTCCCTTGCAACTGCCAGGCAGTTGTTTTGGGGCCTGTTAAGGAGTAGGTTGGAAATAGGTCATGCCTGGTATGTTCTGTAGCATGAGTCTTGCAGGGGCTTTGTGTAGAGTAGTGTCAGATCGTGTCAGATCACCCTGCAGCCTTCAGGGCTTCACTCTCTGTGTGTGGGATTGGAAGCTTGTGTGAGGATCTCTGCAATGGAGCTGTAAACTTTGACATGCCCTGAGAGAGAGGACAATTTAATATGGTTAAATTAGGCATCTGCTGTGAGTGCTCTCAAGACAAGATTACTTCTCTGAGGGCAGAGGGAGTCTAGGGAAATTAACTTTTTATGCCTCTGTGACTGCTTCATTAAGTAATTTTCCCAAATTCTCTGAGGAATTTAGACTGCCCTCCTAGAACTTCCTAGAACTTCCCAACCTTTGGGTCATCTCTCTGCTTCTATGTTGGGAGGGACTGTTAACCACTGTAGTCACTTGTGAAGTCAATCCTAGTTACTTTTGCTGAGAGCAGTAAATATTCACTGGCACTGTGAGGAAAGTTTTTGGGGGGGTACTAGGAGTAAGCAGATAGAGCTACTGCCTTCCTATAGGGAAGTGACTCATTTAAGGACCTGTAGAGTTGAACTCTGGCTCTGCCTGACTCATCAAGTGTTACATGACATTGGTGAAGCAACCATTCACTGCCACATATAAAGAGATTTTGAAGCTGTCCTCAGTGGGAGGTATGGACTTCTTGTCTAGATTTTCATGCCTAAATCCTACAGTCAAATTTAAAAAACACAGGCTGACATACTACCTTGTTCCCATGAGGAATGTCAGAACTGAGACTGACTATTCCCCTGCTGCTGAAGCCACCAGCCAGCTGTTCTTGTGGGGACAGGTCCCACAGTTTCCCACTGGGATTGCTGTCTGGGCTGGAGGATGGCAGACAGCTTGGCTAGCTGCTGCACAGCAGTACTGGCTGAGCAGCCTGGCCCACAGGGGTTTCAAAATTATTTGACACCCTCTGTCAAGAAGCTGCAGAGTCCAGTTGAAAGGTGTTGGTAAGGAAGTCAGTAATGGTATGTGATCTTTCAGAGGAAAGGCAGCCTGATGCTCTTGACACTACTGATGACTTTTATTCTTGTATTGTTGTATTTATATAGGACTGGAAGGGTAACTTGTTTTAAGCAAAAATAAAAAGAATTACTATCTTTGTCTTGATCCTCTCAAGCAGGAAGGATCCCTCTACAAATGAGTGTGTATTCTACAAGCACTTGCTGTGATAGCAACCAGTAATTAAGGCTACAAACCATCTGCAGTGCTAATTCTTAAATTCTGCTTGGTCATAGTGATGAAAAAAAGGCATCTTCAGGCTACTGTTTTCCTCCCGTCCATCTTTCAGATTTGGTCTTTAAGTAAAGGTGAAACTTTCTGAAAACTCTGAGCATAAAATCTCTTCATCCAGTCAAACCATTTTTTTCTTTCAAAGGTGATAACACAGTTATCTATGCATGCAGCACAGAAGAAGATGAACTTCACAACTTGTTTTTAGCTGGTGTAGATCAGCATAGCTCTTCTGACAGTGGTGGTGATATGTCAGCTTACAGCAATTGAGAACCTGGCCCTTGGCCTCTAAATTGTCCACACCAAGGAGATCAATTGTGAAAGCAGATCAATTGCATAGTAGCAAGGTTACAAATTGGTGAAAATCAGCTCTTGCTCTTGTACAGGAGGGAGTTCTGTTACAGCTCAGTGACCACACTTAGAGAGAGGTGTTGTGCTTGCATGTTATCATCCACAGTTATGGCCTAGCTGAGTGCTCATGATGCAATAAATTCTTCTACCTAATGAGGTCCTTACTTCAGAGGAAGCTTGGCCTTGTTGCATTACATGTATGGTTGTTAGCCATGGCTCTAAACTGGCTCTTTTCTTCAGTATCAAAAGCCAGTTTAATTTTTAGACTTGCAAAGTATTCATAGAAACCATATATATGTATTTTTCTCAAAGTGCAGATTTTTTCCCTATAATAAGTGCTTTGTAAATTTAATTTCCCATCTCCTTTCTAGCCCAGATTTTCCTCCTTTTCTCCTACTCTTATGGCTCCCTGTATCCCAGGGACCAAAGGAGAATGGAATGTAACCACTTAATTGCAGTGGGGTGCTACCCTTGCACATAAGAGCAGAAATATGAGCATGTAGGGGCTGCAGATGTGGGAATGAAGAGAGGACAGAGAGATCACAGCTGTCCTTCCACGGTCCCTTAATCTTCCTCACCTTGTTGTGAAACCCCTTTGGCTCTTCCTCGTTCCTCTCCATAACTCCTCTGCCAATGAGACAAAATTGCATTTTCTCTTCATGGCTGAGAAGCTTTGAGCAGGCTCTGCTGCATTGTGTGGCAGTGTATCTTGACTAAATTCGTTATAGCTCACAAAACATCATACGTTTTCGCTCACTGTTGCAGATATCCCAAATAAAGTCCCTATGTGCCTGGACTCTGCTGGCAGAGCCATTGCTCTTATTGCTCCCATTGGCAGCAATGGCAGAGCCATTGCTCCTTTAAAACTCTTGTGTCAGTCATTATATGGTCTGGAGACTTGCGTGAGCAGTTTGCTTTTTTGGTATTTTTCAGAAATGCCTTTTCCCTGATTCCAGCAATATTTGGGATCAAGTCACTACTTTTGGTGTGGCTGGTAATGAATGAAAAAACAAGTGAGAACAGCTCCATTTTGGGTGGCTGTTTGTGGTGTGAGCTGACGAGCCTCACTTTAGTCCCAGAGAGCAGCCATCCACATCATACAGATGGTTGTTGCAGTTGGCATTGACTGAAGTGCATGGATTGCTTTTTGCTTATAGCCACCTCAAATGCAAAAAACAACCCCACTCCTATTTGTGGACAGAGTCCATGCTTTCAGTGTCTCTTGGCTCTCCATGAAAAACAGATGGCACTTTAGGATTTCACAATGTCAGTGCCTGAGTATCTGAAAAACTGAGCTGCCACACAGGGAGGCTGAGGTGACCTGAATACTGTCCTAGGGCTGCCCAGCATGGCATATCTCAGCATATCTTCTGCCCATCCAAGGACCAGTGTGGAGGCTCTCTCCTTTAGCCTGCCTAAGTGTCCACAGTGTGATGTCTTCAGCCCATTCCCCTCAAAGACAGGGAAAGTAGGGATAGCCAAGCTGCCTCAGCTCATCCTATTGTTTTCCTTCCAGTTTGGTACACAAACAAATCCCACATCCATAGCATGGAAACACAAATATGTTCCTTAACCTGCCATCCAAACATTTCTACCATGTCTCTGGCTGTGCCTTACAGTCTATGCTCAGCAAGTTGCTCTGGGCCCTGTTCCCTTTAAACAGGGTTGAAGTGTTTTGCATTGGAGGGGAATGATGTGGTACCTGTAGGGCTGGGATCATGCTGCTCCGTCTATTCCTGAACTGCATAATGACAAAATCTGGTCACTTGTGCTCATCCTGCCAGTCCTGTATCTGTACTGATAAATGGCGTGAAAAGGCTGTGGTATGGATTTGTGGTGTCCGTGCTCTGATTGTTTACCTGAATATTTCCTCAAGTTTTCAGAAGGTAGCAAAGTTAGGAGCCAGACCTGCTGTTTCATTATCTGCTTCCAGCAGGGGGAGATGGGTCCAGAGAGTTATTTCTTCTGGGAACACATACAAAAATAACATTATTTATTTTACTCATGAGGCGCTCTCCTAGGATTTGTGCGATTCCTGCTTGTTCGGCCTTTTACACCTATGCAACCCCTTCCTTTTGCTTCTATCCACTTCAAAAAGCAAAGAAGACCCGTCCTCTTTACGTTGTGATTTTGTTTTATTTTTCACAAGATTCACAAAATCCTCAAGGGAATTTCTTCCTCATCTCTCTGATGATGATGATTATTATTAAATAGTTATGCTACAGTACTTCTAATGAGGGTTATATAAATGCGTAAGAAAATTAAATCATCCCCTGTACTGCTGGATCAGCAGAGAGGGGCCTCTGAGCCCTCTGTGATGAACCTCTCTTGGTAGAGGGGTATGGCCACATACAGTCACACCTTGAATCAGGATCCTAGGGGAGCCTGGAGACAAGATTCCTTTCTTCTCCCTCCCTGAAACCCCCTCTGTCGTTCTCTGTATAAAACATATTGCTGCTGCTTTCTATGAACTATATTTAACTAAGCATTAAATTTACATTTAACTGGATAGTTATTGCCTCCTAAGTAAATACTCTGAGATAAGGAAATATTTAGTGAGCTCTAGCAGTTAGGTGGCAGATGCTTCTTACATTGCATAATAGTTAATCTTCGACAAATATATTTTCCTTACTCCACGGGCATTTAATTAACATACAATAGCTCTTATTAAATGTAGATGAAACATATTTGGGAGACCCTTGTAAAAAGGATCCATGCAACACTGGCTTGAGAGGGGTGCATTTCTTTCATTGCTAACTTCATATGGGACCAGGTCTTTTAGCTGTACTCAAAGTCTATCACGGGAAGTGCAGAGGTTTCCTTGCTGATGCCCCTCTTCTAGCATGCCAGCAGCCTGATGCATCTCTGTGTCTTGCCCTCTCCATCCTGGAGTGATGGTTACTAGTCAGCAATCAGGTGTCAGCAGCATGCTCTTCTCCAGAGCATTATCCTTGTGAGGTGGTATTTCTCTCTGCAGTAGCTTGGGTACATCTAGTATTTGGATTAACCCCTTTAGGTCCTCATTCCTCTCCCCATCTGGTGCTATCCGTGTCAAGTCTACTGCAGAGGAAATGTCTGACTTGCCTCACTCCTTGGCTAGAATACAAAGCAGTTGTCTCTTCTTGCTACTGCATGCGTGGCACTGGGGCAGCAGTGTAATGACCTTAGTCCCTAATTTGTGGGCCTTTAACACTTGCAGGGATTGTTTAAGTACTCAGACAGCGCGGCCTTTCAATACCAAGGCTGCAGGGGCCAGTTTCTAGGAGTTCAGAAAGCAACTGGATGTATTCCTGGAAGAAGAAAATCATTCAAGTACTATTAACTACAAAGGCAGTGCCACTGGCTGGGGACATGCCTCAGCCATAAATCACTAGAAATAGATAAGTGCCCTGGGGCAGTACCACTGCATGCTTGCCCTGTGCTTGAGAGCTTCACCAGCCATTGGCTTTAGGCTGCTTGGAGACAGGAGGAAGGGTTAGAGGGTCCTTTGATCTGGTCTCACATGGCCATTTCTGTGACATTCCTTATGCCTCTTCAGTTTGAGCGCACAAAGCTGCAGGAGCAGAGGTGAAGCAGGCTATGTACAAGACCTAGTTTTTCCCTTCCTGCTCATGTACCAGTGCTGTAACCACACAGGACAGAAACTCTCAGCCAAGTAACCCCATGGCTTTTCTTACATCTGATTCTCTGGAGCCCTCTTAAACCTCCCCTTCACTCTTTGCTTCCCCGTCTCAGCCCTGCCGTGCTTTGGTCGCAGAAGGGTTACATTAGCGAAGCATCCCCAGGAGCAATTCTGATCCCTCCCGCAGGCAGAGATCAGGCTGGTGGAATGGCAGGCAGGCATCAGCAATAAAACACAGGGCTTATTCCTTTCCATTAATTTAATCTCCCTTCTCTCTGCGGTGGCCGTGGGCTGTGGGCTGCGGGAGCGTTGCCGGGCGAGCAGCGCTGCTGCCGGCGGGCGCGGGGCTCAGCTGCGGGCTCTGGCAGCCGGCAGCACAGGCCGAGCATTCACACCGCCGGCTGCTCAATGCCGGCATTGTCTCCGGTCCGTCGCTCCGAGGCTGGGAAAGGGGGTGGGGGGCGGGAAGGGCTGAGTGGATAGAGGTGGGAGGGAGGGATGTACAACTGGTTATCTGGCGAGAGGAAAGTCTGAGAGGGGAAGAAGCAAGGTCTAACAGAGGCAGTTGCCAAGGATGCTGCTCTGTAAATCAGCTGGCGTGTGGCTTCAGGCCGCTAAGCCAAGTTGTTTGCACTTTTGGCCACAGACCCACTTTCCTCAGTATTTCATCTTGAGAATATTGGCCGTACCTTCCTCCGTCCTCTGTGCCCTGCTCCCTGTGCCTCCCTCCCGCTCGACATCTCCCGGCTGCTCCTGCCTTCTCTCTGCTTCCCGCTCCAGTTCCCCGCTCCCCTTCTCCTCCTTTCTCCAGCCCCCCTTCCATCCCCTTCCCTCTCTCCCTCTCCCTCCTCCCCTCTCCCTCGGGACTCACCCCCTCTGCCTTGCAGCCCTCATGCCTTTCCAAGCCCCCCCTCCCCGGTGCCGTGCCCCCCTGCCCGTCCCGGCCGCCGTTCCGTGTCCCCGCGGGCAGCCGCGGTCCGCGGCGCGGAGCCCCCGGGCGGCTGCGCCCGCGGGAGAGGGATGGGGAGCGCGGCCCGCCGTTCCCTCCGCGCCCGCCGCCGCCGCTGTGGTGCCGAGCTGCCGTCTCACGAGTAAGGCTCCCTCCTCCCTCTCTCCCTCTCTCCTCCTCCTCCTCCTCCTCCTCCCTCCCTCGCTCCGCCTGGGAAAGTGGGTTAGGAGGGAGCGCGGGGCTGGAGGCTGCACAGCCACAGGACTATCCCCTCCCGCATCCCGGTGGCACAGGATTCCTCTTGTTCCTTTTCCTTTTTTTTTTTTTTTTTTCCCACCTCTCTTCATCACTCTAAACGGGTCCATTTAACTGTTATTATTCCGTAGTTATTTTGCTACCTTTTTCGTATTGCTTCTTTTTTAGCTCCCCCTTTTTTTTATTTGAAGGCTTGCTAAGACTTTTTTTTTTTTTTTGAGCCTTTAAAAAAAAAAGGCAAGGAAGGGAAAGAAGCCAGCAAGAGACTGAAAAGAGCAAGAGAAAGTGGCAGCTGAGAAGGACTGTGAAATCACCTCCCCTTTCTTGGACTGTCGATCAGAACGAGAGTTGTACATTATTATTATTGTTTTTCTTTCTGCGTCTGTCTGTCCACATACACAGGCAGAGAAAGAGACAAGTACTGAGACTGAAACTCGACGAGACCAGCCATGGTAGCAAGGGCTCAGCCTGATCGGAAACAATTACCGCTGGTCCTACTGAGATTGCTTTGCCTTCTCCCTACAGGGCTGCCAGTCCGCAGTGTGGATTTTACCCGAGGTACCGATAACATCACCGTGAGGCAAGGGGACACAGCCATCCTCAGGTAGGGCATTTTGCCAACTTTTCCTCTTCTGTGTGTGTATCTATATTGCCATGTATGCAACGTGTACGTGTGACGTGATACAGATTTGTGTGTATAAGTGTGTGTGTTCTTTTACCTCTCAAACTACAGTAGCAGCAGCTACTACAAACAGGCTCTCCATGTATGTTTGTGCTTTAATATGAAAAAAATTGCAAAGATTTTGAACACTTCTTGCTACACTATCCGGTGTGTAGTGCTCTGGATCGAAAGAATTTCAGTGGGAAAAGATCTGCCAGCTCTTTCCACTAGCCCCGCAGTATTCAATAGAGGAATGGAAAAGGGATCCAGCTGTGCTTGCCAGATGTTCCATTGATCTTCCCATGCTTCTTTTTGTACATATGCAAAAACTTTATCCCTGGTGCTGCCAGAACTCTCAGGCAAGTTCTTTTGGGAAACTTTTGCAATTTAATTTTATTTATTTATTTTTCTGCCCTGTGGGGAGGGAAGATGGATACAATCGTTGAAAAGGCTGGTGAAAAGATGGTGTAGCAGCTCTGACTGCTACAATTTACGAAGATTGTATCTTAGTGTGCTGTGGTTTTTTACAGGGTTCAATAAATGGGTGTATGCGTCTGGTTGTGATGAGAATGTCTTTGCACATGAAACCTTGCTTACTGGCAGTATGAAGTGTTATATTTCTGATTTCATTGTGCAGATTTTCCAAAGGTTCTTCTGACATTACTTGGGCTTTCAGTTAGGAGTGTCCCAAATAGCTGAACTGCAGTAGTCTTTTTCCTGTAGGTTCCTTTTTTCAAATTCTGCCTTGCTCAACTTACCTGCAGTAACTCTGCTACTGAAGGAAAATTCTGTGTGTATGAGTGTGCACACTTTGTATTATGGCTGTAAAACTACTGGGTGTAATTTAAAATAAGTCTGTGATCTGTGTGAGGAGCTGATAGTGCACAAACCCTGAGGCATCAAGGGAGCAATCCTCTAGTAAAGCTAACAGCAGCAGCAAAGTTTTCTTTCTTTTTCTGTGAAATAAATCCTGCTGGATGTCACCAAACACTCTGCTACACGATCCCCTGTGTCCTGCATCCCTCCCATTTAATAACAGAGGGAAGAAGGATGCTGGAAGAGGGATGTGTGTGTGTGTGTGCGTGCGTGTGTGTGCGTACGCATATCGCTTTGGTCTCCTCCCATGTCCTCAGTTGTTTTGATCCTGGAATATCCATTCAGCAGCTTCCATTCCCCAGCTCTCCAGACTTGTTAACTTGAATGTAAGATTTATCCACACAGAGTAATAGGATTTACAGAGTAATTCATCTGCCTTGCATATGCAGTGGAAGCGGTTTAGATTCGACATGGTAAACACCTAACAAGGGGTGTTGCCTCTGACTCCAGCTTCTCTACTCTCTCTTCCACTTACTACCAATTCATATATCCCATTAACCCTTTTCTAGCAGGACTCCTAGCTGACTTATCCCATTTTTAAAGGCAAATCGCTTCCATCAATCATTTATTTGGAGGGGCTGCTTAGACAGATGTTTGCCAGCATTTTTGGTACATACAGCAGCAGACAAGTCATTAAGCTTGCTTGCCCAGACACTAGATTTCTATTTCCCACTTAACCTTGGAGCTTTTCAGTTTATCTAGATGCTGTGTGCTAAAGCTGCATTTGCAGCCGAGAGGGCTAAGCCAATGGTGGAGATGGTGCCTGCAAGTGCTGCGTGTAAAGCGTTCCTTCATCAGCAAGCTCCATGGGGCTGCATGGGAGAGTGGTTTCAGTGATTGCGTGTGGTTTGCCCGTATTATGTCAGGCACTAAAATAAAACACCTGAGTGAAGTGATCCAGCTGTGTCAGCCAGATGTGTGCCAAGTGACACAGTCTGCAGGAGCAGCACACCACCCGGCCATGTAAATGCTTGCCCCGGGCAATACTGTGTTTCTGGCAGGCTGCATTTCTGTCAGAAGTGACTGTGACCGGTGCACAGGCTGTACCTTTTTCCTTCAGCTGCCTTCCTAAGCTCTTTAAGCAGATCTGGCCAGCTATATGCTTTTCACATTTCCTAGTGAGGGCAGCTATTTCCTCTCCCTTTCTCTGAGATCAGACCCAGGTTTCTGGGATATTTCAGTTCCTCCTTCAGATAAGAAGCAGAAATTAGGCTGTACTGGGAGACAAACTGCCACATGAAGCTAGAAGGTCTGAGATTTTCCTATGTCCCATGGACTTTAGGTCCTGCAGGATAACATTTCATGTCCTCAGCTTTAAAGCAAAGGTTTGTTTGCTAGCTTACCCCTCACTCTTTTCTCGACCCTCCAAAACATAACTCACTTTAAGACATCCTTGTTTTGAAAAACTCCCAGTGCCTCACTCTCCCTGTCTATAGATCCACTATGACAACAGAAGGAAAAGAGCTAGGTGGGAAAAAATAAAAACACCATTAGATGATCCGTACTAACCGTGTTTAAAGCAGAACTTTATGTCCACAGAGAAATAGGTAAGAGTTTTCTATGCATGGATCATATCACCTATCTTTGCTAAACATCTGCTTCAGAGGGATTGTGCAGCATCAGTTTGCCAGTGCCCAGTAGCTCCTGTAGCTTGAAGGGAAATGAAAATGTAGGAGGGAGAAAAAATGATGCACAGTTGGAGAGAAATAAAAGCAGTATACATAGCGATAAGATAACTAAAAACATTTTGTTCCTGTAAATTGTGATGCAAATCTTTCAGCAAATCACCAAGGACAGGATATTCTAAATGAGTCTTCCTCTTGGTGCCTTATAAATTTGTATATAGGGTTACACTTGTAGGTGGAAAAATGGGTGGGTGGGCTGATCTATGAAGTAGAGAAAAATAGTTTATTATAAGCCCTAATGTTCCTAAAGGAAGCCAGTCCTCTGAAGCTTCATCTGCAGCTTATTACTCAGAATAGAATTATTCTGAAAAGTTTGGAGATGACTTTTTAAAGCTATAGCATTTAAAATATTCCCCTAGCCTGGGACTATTAAAAAATGTCCCTAACTCTAAACTAGTTCATCTCCTAAATGACCTGGCAGCAGATTTGATTCATGTGTTGGCCTTGCTGAAGGCTAATGACTCTTAGTGAGTATTTGGCATGGGAAAGTTAGGGAATTGCGGAGAGACTAAAAATAGCTCATTATAGGCTATCTGCAGGGAAGGGGTAATTGTCTGTTCCTTAGAACAAGGCAGAAAAGAGAGGAGGGGTCTGAGAGCTGCAACAGGTGAGAAGGGCTGAGTAGAGTTGCTGGGGTTTGTCCAGCTGCGACCAAGAAAAGAGAGTAGGATGTTTTAAAGATGACACTGTAGTATTGGTGAGCCTGTCAAGACTTACTAAGGTTCCATTTAACTCTGTCTTCAGCAAGTGAAAAAGGACACAACTTTATTTTTAGTATTGAGAGGGAACTTTGGCTGCAGTTCCTGCCGATGTCTTGCTTTCAAGATTACTATCATGAGGTTGTCAGGTTTTGTATGCAACTTCCCTACTTGGTGTTAGGAAAAGAAGAAAATAATATCCAAACAAGAAATGCACAACATATCCCTTAAACTAATTAAAACAGAAAACAGACCCCAAGCACAAATCTTCTTGCTGTTTGCCTGCCTTGAGCATCCCTTCCCACTTCATTTGCTCTGCACATTTTGGGTGAGCAAAGGTGGGTACACCCTGTGCTCCTTAACACACGTTCAGCCTAGGGAGGGGATGAGGAATACGAGGCTGTTGGCTAAGCTGGGACATGTGCAGTAATGAAGGGCAGCTGCTGTAAACTGGGATGGAAGGGAACTGTGTTTCTGTGTTGTGTTTGGCCCTCTGGATGGTTTAAAAGCAAACTGGCAGTGGGGAGTCCATGTTATGGGATCAAGTATCTGTGCAGCATGTTGGGGAAAGATCAGCTGTCTCAGAACGACCACAGCAGCTCACCTCAAAGTGCCTCCAAAGAGCTCATCTGAGGGTGTCAGCAGGACTTGGAGGTTGCCCAGGGATTTTGGAAGTTCTGGCACAAGTGCAGATTTATTCTTTAAAAACTCCTGAAATTGAGCTCATCACCAGCTGGAACCAAAATGGGTCACATCTCCATTCCAATCTGTTCTGTTATACCAGTACAAATCCACTAAAGCCCAAGGGCAGAGCCAGAAATATTCCATTTGTCTTTGGGGCAGATTCCCAGGGACTGCTAATAGAGAGGTACAAGTGACTCATATAGGACATAAACTTCTAAGCACTGCTCAGATGATGTTCAGCCTTTGGAGAACTGGGATCTCACCAAAGCCAGAATTTGGCTCATTGCTCTTGAGCTTTTCCAAGCATCAACTTTTCATCAAGAATTAAAACAATCTGATGCTGATGTGCAGATGAAAACCAAGATTTGACTGAGTGTGCATTTTTCATTTGTACCAGGTATTTTAAAATAATGTAAAGTTTCAGGCTGATAGCAAATTTAGGAACATCCATCCTAACGGGTACTTAGTTTCTTCAAGTTGTGTGTTTCAAAGGATGGGCTAGAATCAAATTACCAGCAGTAATGACAGAGCTGTTGGAGTAATCCTGCAGTATAAACAATTTATGCAAACTCTGTTCTTGGCATCCCAGTATTTTGCTGATATGTTACATGTGGAGCTGTGCTAGAGGACAAAAGCACCTCAGGCAAAATAGCAACGCAACATCACAACAAAGTTTATGCCCTATACCAACATTTTAAAAAAAAGTAAAAGCTGTTCAGATTACACTTCCAATTAGCATATGATTTATAACAGGGAGCACTGAGCTGAGCCCTTTGCAAGAAATAAGAATAGGCATGTTCAAACATATAATGCCACATAATAATACAGTCTTGGCAGTAAAATCGTAACCTTGATTATTAGTGGTATTTTTGTGGCACTTAAGAGGCCACTACTAGGTTGAGGCACCCTTTGTATTAAGTGCCATGTGAACAGAGAGTGAGAGATCCTCTCTTCTGCAGGGCAGGCAGGCTATTATGGACCCAGGCTGGGGGTGGGCAGGAGGTGAGGGGACTCGCCCAGGGTTGCTCACAGGGCTGAGGCACACCTGCCTAGTGACCTATCCATTAGCTTGGGTTGCCTTTTGGCTCAGCCACATAAAAATCCAGAAGATGTGACAAATGAGGATTCTCTAGTACATCCTCATCCACACTGGTGTTGACTAGAAGTCCCAAGTTTTCCTCTCTCTCTGGTCTGTACAAAGCCTTTATTATCAATTCTAGTGTCTGTGCGTTGAGACAGGGTAAGTCGGGATCTGTGCAAACTCTGCTGATTCTTTCCTCCAAATGAGAAATAAAAATGTATAGATGTAGTAACAGATGATGTTGCAAAACTTCAGCTCTGGCAGCAGATGGTGCCATTATATGAAGGCACATATGCATCCATAGATATGCGAGTCTGTGTGTACACATACGATAAAGGAAATTGCAGTATGTGTATGGTCAAAGGCTGGCAATCATCAGCTTTTCCTATACACACCAATTGTTCTTACATGGTATACCCAGAGGCAAGGGGGTCCTTTGTGAGAAAGTACTTTCTGTGGGGTGGGACTAACCCATCACAAGGAAAGGTGGAATGGAAATTAGAAAATTAGTGAAATAATGCATGTTTAATAACACTGTACATATATTTTGCATTCAGAAGGATGGAGAGACAGCATTGAACTGTTTGGCTTTAACCTCCTTCCCTGAGTCTGCACACACACTTCAGTTTGCAACTAAGTACCATATGTTTTCCTACTTAGTTGGCATTATAATTTATATAGTACTACACGTAACCTGAAGTGTCTCGGAGTCGGTACCTCTTCCACTCCCCTCCGCAGCAGGTCATGAGGAAAGACCTATTCTTAAAATAGCTCATAGTTACTGGAATTTGCCATCTCCTAACTCTAAGTTTTCAGAATATATGTTACACATACCTGTCCTTTATATCCAGACCCACAGGCATCTGATTCTGACAGGAACACAGCTTGCTGTTGATGCAGCGGCAGGGCTTCAGCAGGCTCACAGTGAGGCTGAATATAGCCATTTTCATTGAAGTTACCTAGTTTTGTTGTCCGTCAAAATTCACTCTGGTTTGTATGAACTTGTGCTGTGCTGGAGAAAGTGCAATGGAGGGCGCAAAGGTGAAGTCAGGAATTTACTGAGTTTTCTTTTACTGTTCTCTCGCTGAAGAAAAAACGAATGTGATTTTCATCTGAATCTGACACCAAAGCATTTGCTTCAGGCTTTGAGCACATCTAATGTGCCTAGTTTTATGGTAAGTAATGGGAACTAATAATGATGAGTTTCACCTCTGCCTAGAAAAACAGCTATTTCAAAATAATCTGAACCACCAGTCTCCTCTCTGCTCATATATTTCTGCAGATTTTTATTAGGAGCAACTTGGTTGTGTGGGAGAGGCTGGCTGTGGTCCTAGAGTTTCCCCACTGTGCTCAGCCCCGTGCAAAGAGAGGAGAAATAGCACTGCTGCAGCTCTATTGATTTCACTGGGGCTGGGCTTCCTCGGTCCCAAATGACTTGATGGAAATGAGCCCACTCACACTGGGCTGGCATTCAGCAGATGCTTTGCAATAGCATATCTGTATGAAATTTGGGTGGTGTGTGTCTGTGTGCAAGGGTGTGTTTCCCTATGTTTGCTCCTATTTAAAAATGGAAAGTGTTTTCTTGTGTGTAGTTGGACAAATTTTCATATACTTTGTAAAGTTGCCACACTTGGAACTGAGAGGCAGCACTGCCAGTTGGTTCAGATAAGGGTCCACTTACTTGGAGGTCTCTGTGGCTTTTTCCAACTCTTGGACCTCAGTAATCCTCACTAATGCTGGAAGTGTCCTTTTGTTTCAGTGTGTTTCAGTTGCAACAGCTATTAAGGAAAAAAAGCAGCAAGTATATAGCAACAGAATGTAGCATCTTCCTCTTCTGAGGCTCAGTGATTAACACCACTGTAGATCTGGCCAATACTGACCCTTTCCAGTGGGAACCTGACCCATGCCCACCAATTTGCATTTCAGTGGCAGAGGGAAGCAGTAAAAACTTTGAAAGAGCAAGGAGGCTTCTCTCCTGCACACAGTCTCCCTCTGTCCTGTAAGAACTCAGACATGTCTTAATGGTTTCTCATCACAGATGCTCTCCTTAGATAGGTTCCTAGAAGGGCACCAGATTTATGAGGGAAAGGAAATCCAAGGGGGCTCCAGCTCCACCTCCCACCCCTACCAACCTCTGTGTTGTGCACTTGCAAAACTAAAGAGGAGTGGTCCCACCACTGTGCAGCTGCCGCTCATGGTGCCACTGCATCTTCTCTCAGGGTCAGCAGGATGACTGTGTTGGAGATGCACCACTGTCATTGTTCCTAACATGGTATGACTCAGTGTATGAGTGAGAGTAGTGCCCTACCAGGGATGATGGTGGTGATGCTTTTCTGGTGTAGGAAACCACAGATACTTTAACCAGGAGCAGAGTAGTGCCTGTATGGCAGCTACATCAGTGCTCTACTTTCACCCTCCATCCCAAGCTGGTTGTCCACTCTCACACGAGACCATGATTCGGAGCTGCACATCCAATCGCCTTTCATGCCTTCCTCTGCAAACAAAACCCGTGTTGAAATCCACTGGCAGGCAGCATCCATGACTTTGAATAGTAAATACAAATCTCTCCTTTTGCCTCTGTCTCTCTCTCTCTCCCCCTCTCTCTCTGTTATTAAGCTGACAGGCACTTAGCCAATTATCCAGTTGTCATCTCAGCTGTATTTATGAAGGAGGAAGAGACAACGCACACAGCTCTTGTCTTCAGGGCTTCAGCTGAGTCTCCCTTGTGTGCTGTAGCATTTCTCCTTGTCTGAGCTGCTTAGAATATACGGGGAAAGAAACCAGTGAAGGGTTGAGAAGAGGAGTGGGGGAATAGAGGTGGGGAAAGAGATCTGCTCCCCCAGACCAGGAGCATGCCAGAGCTGTCGCTGTTTGGCATTGCTTTTGTGTTTAAATTTGGCAGAGCGCACATGCCTTTGTGGCATAAGGTTGCGATGGATGGGGAATGCGGTGGCTGTGGGTATTTGCAAAGTCCTTTTGCAAGGATCAAAAGTCAGGAACTATGTGGTGGCAGACTGTGAGTCTGTGCCTTAAAGTGAGGGAGTCACATGTACTTGGGACGTGGTGTGAATCTGTGACTTGGATCCAGCAGCCACCTCTAATCCCCGATGCGGTACTGCGCCTAGAACACACAGCCTGCACTGGCTCAAGTGTTTACTCCAAACAGCAAAATTTAGGCAAATAGCACTGAAGTGTTCTGTGAATATTTTCATGAATGTTAAAAATGAATTCACTTTGGCTGCAGCTGTGCTTCCTTTGTGTGTGTGCATGTGCATCTTCTTTTCTCTCCCCCTTGTGAATAATCTGAGTGGATGAGTTCTCCTTGCCCTGGTGTTCACGGACAGAATGTTTTTAAAAGGTCCATAGATGAGCAAAACAAGGCTCTAGCAGCAACTTCTGCAGCTGGAAGCCCTGCCTGTACAGATCTGCAGGCATGTGCCCCTTCCTCACCTTAAACCAAGACACTAATTTTGTGTGTATGCCTGCGGTGCTCTTGATATATATTTATATTGGATGCTGCTTAGGGAGCACTGGACATGGTTCTTGCAACCCCTCATAGGAGCCCAGGCATAAAAGCAGTTGAGCAAGTGAGATGTAGAGCTGATCACAGCTTGAGCAACAATAATTTATGTGCACGTGACAAGAGAAAATAACCTTTAAACTCTGCACCCAACCAATCAATCTTGCAGCAGCCTGTTTTTGCTCGAAAAGGTGCCTCAGGCCAAGCCTATCAAGCTCAGAAAAAAGAAAGGTTAAAATGTTCCAACATCATTATCTCTTCCTTTTCCTTTGGAGGAGAGGAACCACAGCAACAAAGCCTAGCTGACTCCTTCACACCAGCTCCTTTGTAGTGAGTTTCATTCCCACCCCCAGCCCAGATTCCCAACTGGAGTCAGCACAAATTCGTCCATGGTCAGGCCCAATGCTTATCTGGTCAGAGAATAGAAAGGAGAGCATGTGACAGAGAGGATCAGGCACAAATAAGCATGTTGGAATTGGAAAATGCTTGAGAGGGGATGAAAACATTACCACTGCAAAGTAGCAATTATTGAGTACTGCAGGTAGTACAGGTATGCTAGGAAACCCCTGACTGTTCCAGGGTGTCCTCTGAGCTTGGAGAAAAGTGAGATTCCAGGAGTGATTACTCCTTGAAAAATGATTCTCCCCTCTCTGCCAAATATGATGTAACATGATCTGTAGTCTCCATCCCTGCAGCAACAAAGCAGGGAGCCAGCACCAGCTGAGGCAGTTGTTTATTGGGGCTTCACAGGGGAAGGGGCAGTGGACCCTCCCTCCTCCTATGAGCAGACACATGTGTGGGCTGTGATTTAGTGGGCCATGCTTGTCCCTTCAGTGCCGGAAGGTTTATTAGCAGTCCTCTTGAGTCAAAGGACAGGGAAGGTTTTAAGCTAGTGGAAGGAGATGGAGAGGGGCTGCTGCAGCCTGCCCTCCCTCCCCCTTTTCACATTTGCTGCCCCCTTAGCCTTTGGCATGCTGGTTAAATAAGGGTGGTCCTTCCACAACCCCCTGACATTTCTCAGGTAGGTTCTGTACCCTGTCTCCAGCCCTTGAGATTGGCCCCACAGTGTATTCATTTTCTCTTCCTACACAGAATGCCTGGAGCATATATATTCTGTGAGCTCATAGAAAGGGTGTGTGTAGGAGGGCTAGTAAGAAGTGGGGCTGTGTCACCAGTAAAGCTCTTCCTTGCAGAAATACACTTGGATGCCTTTTGCCTCCCAGTGATGTGTTTCTCCTGCTTTCAGTTGCGATCCAAGTTGGAAATGGAGTGGTAGGAGATCCCATTCATTTATGAGGTGATTGACAGGCAAGAGCTCAAGCTGCAGGCTGGTGTGAAAGCCACCTTGCTGCTGTCAGCAGAGGAACACACTGCAGTGCGTGCTTGGTGTGCTGTTATTCTACTCCTGGAACTTGGAAGGAGGCAGCTGGGGGCTTTTATTCCTTCCTTTGTAGGTCTCTTGGGTGGGAAGCTTGACACTCTAGTGTGACACTCACATGGGGTGACACATCAGCCTTGGGATGCAGATCTGAGATTTTCTTCTGCGAGTGGCAAAGAAGGCAGATGCATTTAAAAGACAACGGTGGCACAATGTTAGGGAAAGTTCTCAGTGTTCAAATTGCCAGACCTCTCTAACCTTGAAGCATCAGGACTTTAGCTGGTAAGTTATGATCATTTCAGCCATATTTGTCCATTGCAGAAGCTGTAGAAACTTTGGAGGCATCCCCATGTTTGTCCCCTTATTTGTCACAAAATCATAAGATGTTACAGAAAACTAAAGCCAGCTGCTGGTGCTGTAACAAGGATGTTCCTCAGTGCTGGTCAGTCTTTATTAACCTCCCGTGGCACATCTTTTTGTAAGACTGTGTCTCTGAAGCTCTGTTGAAAACCCACATATCTTGGCTGCTTTTACACTTAAGGGAAACCTGAGATTGTCATCCATAATCAGGAGCAGAAGGTGCTGCAGGCAATCTGTCTTCCTTGCACTGCATTAAACCCATTTTAGTTTTTTCAGTTAAATGTCAAATTATCTGTCCACCCACACATCCTCCCCACTGCATACACTGTGGCTAGGGATGGGCCATCTGTAGGACTTTTACCTGGGTAAGGGGGTCCACGGGGGTTCTTGCGTAACATGCTTCATACGTATTCATTGGCCTTTAGAGTGGCATTTCTTTCCTTCCTATTCTCCTGGCTGGTCTCCAGTACTGGCAATGAGTCAGAGGTATGCAGGTCTATCAATTTGGAAAGTGTGTCCCAAGGAGGAGGAACACGTGCAGCTTTGTTCTTCCCTGACTCGGGAAGGAACATTTAAATGCAGGCCAGGTGGGTCAAGGACTTTAGACATGGTCAGACCAGTTAGCCTTTCAAATGTATTTTTTTTCCTACAGAAAGGTTAAAGTGGGAGCAGCATCCAGCCTCCAGAGCAAAGAGAAGGAAGGGCAAGCATTAGATTTTACAGCATCTTTGTCTTGTGCTTGTAGATGTGTCCCTGCTTCAGTGGTAGTGCTGGCTGCTTGCTGATCACTGCAGCAGGGTCCTGTGCTTCTTCGGAGTGCTTTATGTTTCTAAGGAGACGTGGTCCGGTTGGATGGACTCCAGAAAAGGGAAGTGGGAATGATCAAAAGTCTAGACAGCATACTCATGAGAAGAGATGGATGGGAATGGGGCTGTTAGGGCTAAATGTGAGATATGCATAACAGCATGCAGGTACATAGGACACAAAATTTCATCTTCTGCAGAAGAAGAGGGGTGGAGTTTAAGACTAGCGACAGAGACAGGTTTGATGTCAGTAAGCTCTGCAACAGTAAAGATAGCAAAACTTTGAGTCAAATTTCCTTGGGAGGCTGTGTAACTCCATTACTGGAGGGCTTTAAGGACTGACTAGACAAGTACGAGGAGTGACAAGTGCCACAAATAACAAAGTAGAACTGATCTGTCTTTCACAGAGTAGAACAGACTAGATAGTTCCTTTGGGTCTCTTCTACCTCTGCTGCTTGATTCTGTGCTGCCTTCAGGCTCAGAGAACAGCAGGAGCATAGGCAGAAATGCAGCTGAAAGTTTCAGGGAAGTGCCTCAGTGAGATGCTGAGTGAACCTGGCTGGTCAGTCCTTACCCATTTCTTTAGCTGTGGCTGACCTTCTCCCTTCCATCTCAGGGGCTCCAAGGAGACTGTCATCAGTGCCACTCCAGTCCAAGCACGTAACACTTAACCTACATGGCATAAAGAATTAAGAATCAGTGTCAAAACTGTCCTTAAAACTGCTTTTCTTCTTCAGGGACTCAGATTTTTTTTTCTCATCTGCTGCCCTTGGAGGGCCACAGGACCTATAGGATGTACCGTAAGCGTGGTAGGGAAAAACAAGTCAAAGGCTCAGTGTTTTATCCTGGGAAAGTTTGATTATGTTGCTCAATGCTCATTTCATGAGGCTTTGTCAGCATGTTCTGTTAATGAAATGTCACCTTTTATCGGAATGAAATCACTTTGTGCATTGGTATATGAGCCCATGAGGATTTGAATCTACCTGATGAGGGGTGGATGTGGTGCAATTTATGAGTACTCCTGGGTCTTTTCCCCACTAGGGAGGTGGCATATGACATAAGGCCCAAAGTGGAGCAGGTGGCAAGCCTTGCAACTACTGAGCATCACGCCTTTAGCAGTGAACTGGGTGCACATGAAGCAATGAGAAAACTCCAGTGCAGGGAGGATGTAGGGGTGAGTAGAGAAAGGATGTCTTAAGAGGATGAAGAGCAATTTAAGAGAGGAAAAGCTATTCAGGGAAGGAGGGGAAGAGCATAAAGGGGCCTGCTGTAAAGTTAGGAGTGGCCCAGGCTGTTGCTAACCTGGCCAGGCAAGCTGCCAGAGGCTGTCTCCATTGCTCACCCACTGTCCACTCTCATCCTGTCTCTGACTGGTGTTTTCTTGTCAGCATTTCTCTCCCGCAGATCGATTCCTCCTTGGCTCATTCCAGTGATTTTAAGCATAGAGAGAAACTTCCTCTTGGCGGTGAGAGATAATCAAGCTGAATATTACCCATCTCTGAAGTGCAGGCAGTCCGTGAGCAGAGCCAAAGTCAATATCTTGGCAGATGTTGCCTTGCATTGATTTATCTTCTCCTGGAGCAGGGTGGATGGTCTCAAAGAAAGCAGCATGGTCACCTGGCCAACCCCCAGAACATTTGCAGGCTACATTAGTTTACTTGATTTGGTCTCCAGAAGCTGCTCCTCAGTGTCAGGGGCTAGAACAGCGTGGTGCCAAACTCACAAATCCCTCCTTTGTGCTCATCAGTGTTATTTCTTGTGCTGAGACACATCCTGGGCTCAGAGCACCAGCTCACGGTGCTGAGCTAAGCCAGCCTCATTTACTGGCTTAATGGAGCAAGGAAACAAATGTGTATGCTGCTGCTGGAGAGGGGAGAGGAACAGGAGACCCGTGCCCCAGAAAGGCCTTGCAACATGGAGGTTTTTCCTTGCAGGGAATCTGGATGTGTCAGAGAGGAAAGTAAGAGAGAGGAAGCTTCTGTCTGAGGAGCAGAAATGGGGGGAAATAGGAAGGGCCACTCTTTAAATCAGAGAAATTACAGTCAGCAGATTGCTGTGTGGGACAGGGTGGAAAAAAGGGGGACTGCTGGCAGATAGAGGGGGATGGTGGAGGCAGGCTGTGGGTAAACCAGTTGCCAGGCAGTAGGACCAGGTCAGAGTGCTGCTCCTGGGCTTTGCCCTGTCAGAACAAGCAGACAAAGCATGCAAGGCTACCTGTATAGAGTTCTAGTCCTGAGCTCCCCAGCATAATACACTCTCTGTTTTCAGAGACCTTTGAGCTCTCCTCCTATGTCTGGCAGCTCCAGGTTTGGCTTTGGCAGGAAAGGGACTCCAGCAGAGTAGGCAGGGGGTTTTTCAAAACCACAGCTAAAGAGAAACCATCTGTATGATCTCAAGTAACAGACACTTGCATGCAAAACCCATCCCCTTTGGTACGATCCCCTTTCCCCAGCCGCTTTTCCCATCCCCTCATCTCCCCAGTCCTGGCTGAGCCCTTCACAGCTCCTCTCTGCCCACCCTGCCATTTTCATGCTGGAGCAGCAGGCACTGCACAGATACATATACCACATATCTGGTTCTGCAGTTTCCCCCAGGGTGTGGACAGATGCTGATTGTCTTCATGCCCAGTTGGGGACAGCAGGAATTGTTATAAATAGCATCAGTCCCTTGCATGGCAAAGACAGAACTTGCCCCTAGAAGTCCATCGCTCTGCTCCCAGGACTCATGGGAGGTCTTTTAAATGTCACAGAACGTTTGCAGCAGAGTGTACCTCTGGAGGCTTCCTGTGGTTTCAGGGCTTGATCCAGGCAGAAAATGGAACAAGTTTGCTGAATCTTTCCTCACAATCTGATTCTTTCTGCCTGTCCTCATCATTTTTATGTGAACAGCAGTTTCTGTTCAGAGGAGACTTGGGACTGAAATAGGAGTAGCTGCAGAAGTGAGCACTTAAGATGCATAAACCTGATGTATTAAGGAAATAGGTCTGGGGCAACATAAGGGATATAAGGATGCCAGGACAGAGCTGGTGTGGGGATCTCCAGTTCAGGAGAACTTTGCTGGGGGTACTGCCAGTACCACAACAGCAGAAAGGGGTGCTAAGAGCAAGAAAACTTTCCTGCAAGAAGGTAATATGCTTTTCCAGCACTAAAGATTCCCTCTGCTCCCCTCAGGGGTTGATTTACTTCTGTAGGAGTGCAGATTGCATAAGGAGCCAAAAGTAACCTGTTTAGAAGCAGGGCTGTTCATCCTCCCTCTCCTCTGCTCCCTGCCCTCAGGCAAAGCGTGTTGCTCAGCACCTCTGCAGCCCTTTCCATCTCCACAGCTGACACCACCAGGCTCTGTCCTCCTGCCAGCAGCCGGACACCCCCTACTGCAGCACCATTTCAGCCTTAGGCTCTGCTCGCTGCTGCTGAGGCTCGTGTTTGCATCAGCAGAAGTTCCTTCGCTGGGGGTTTGTGGCTATGGGGGCTGTGCTGCGCTTGCCAGCTGGAGATCTCCCTGCAGGCACCATGGGGAGAGGCCCTGGCAGCATGTGCACACTGATATTTAAATTAAAGTTACTCCTAGGACATTCAGGGAGTAAGAAGGAACAGTACCAAGACTTGGATAGCCTCCTCCTCACGTGTGCCTCCCAGAGGCTCCCCAGTGCCTCATGGAGGCCCAGCCTGGACTGCTGTTACCATATATTATGCTGTCGGTCTCTGCTTGTGATTTCTGCCCTGTCCTTGCCTGTTCTTTGGTTTTCTTTGTGTTTATTATTCTAATTTATTGAGTTACTTGGAGTGTTTCCACAGACACCAAGGCTGCTTTGCAGAAATTAATGATTTTGCATTCTGCTTACATAGACCTTGCTTTTATATGATAGAGACTAAAATATGCTCAGAGAAAATGAAAATATTAACCTCTATTAAAAACATGCATAGAAAAGTTGTTGTCAGATCTATGCCAGGGCATATGAGTACTTTGAGATTATTTAGCTCAGTAGCCCCTGCCATTTCTGAATCTCAAAGTATTTTAATTGATTTCCCCTTTGAGACAAACTGTTTGTCCCCATTTTGTAGTGTACAAAACTGAGGTTTGAAAGGAGATTTGTCTCAGCAAATTAGTGGCCAGACATAGGTGACCAAAATCTTTGCTGGCTGGAACCCCAGTTTTTAGATCCTGCTCAGAACTGTGCTACCTAACTGGCTGCCGGACTAGAATATCACATTAGAGTCTCCTAATGTAATGCAAAAGCAGGAGATCATCTTTCCTCAGTTGTGGACAGAAAGGCCAGATCTTGGCAGTTCCAGTTTAGTGGAAATGAAGCTGTGGGAGGGATCACTCTACTTCTTTTGTGTTCCCAAGGGCATATATGACTGGTATTTGCCATTTGAGTGTTCTCCTCAGTGAAATGGAGATTCTGGTCCAGAGAATGAGCATCTTTATAAAGGAGGAAGCTACCTCCATGCATTTTTGTAAAGGAAGTGTTATGTGTAGTAAACATAATTCGCGCCATTCCTTGTATGAAATATGTAATATTGGATACTTGCTAGATTATGCTCGTTTGTATTAGAAGCCTCCCCACCCTCGCAGGCGAGACACTGTTGTATATTAGAACCCAGCCAGGAGATGGGCCATGTCTGAAGAGATACGGGGCTGATCGCCGCGTAAACAACCCGAGATGGCTATCATGGAAATCCTCGGGCAGATACATGTGAATGCAGCCTTCCCGTAAATGTCATCAGGGGATTCAACAACTCCGGACACTGAATTGTTCTTTCTCACCACCAAGCAAGAAAATCTCATTAACATATGGACTCTGAATGGAAGAAAAGACTGACTGCCGAAATCTTGGCCTCAGGCAGAATTTTCCCTATAAAAACCGCTTGTGCCAGGATGGAGGTCTGGGCATAGAGGGAAACCTCTGCTGAGGCTGACCTCTTTGTTGCACACCCAGGGCCGACCCCGGGCTCGGCTCTGTTCTTTCCTTGTGGCTGGCTAGATAGAATTTGATTGTAAAATAAATATTTTATGTTTTTCATTTTTAATTTGGCTGGACAAATTCTCATTTATAACAGAAGGGAGGAAATTGAGAGGAGATACCTACACAGCAGTTTTTTGTTGGGTTTTGATGTGCTTATTGACTTTTTTTGGAAAGGAGTAAAGCAGGATATCTAAAAAGGTGGTTACAAAGTGTGTAACAGCTCACACAACTCTGCAGGAAGATCTAGATGGGGTCATTGGAAATGACAGGCCTGTAAATCTTGGCACTATGTAGGTGGCAGGTCCTTTCAGGGGCTGATACTATAAATCTATTGAAACAAGCTGTCTGTTCCCTAGAAGTTTACTGAGAAAGTGCATTCCTTGATTGGTCAGGGAATGCCAGATGCAGCATTTTGTGGAGATCACAGTGTCACTAGGGGTGACATGATACAGGGTGGAAGTTTTAGCTGCTGGGACACAAGCCATCTGAAAGGGAAGTTTCTTTTCAGGTCCTCCACAAACTCATTAAAACGTAGGATGATAATTTTCCTCTCCTGCTTGAACACTTAAAAGTCCTTAAGAGAGAGTGCCTTTCAAAGAGACTCTTGTTTAGCATATATGAATTTCCTCCCAAACAGAAGAATTTAAGAAACAGCAGATGATAGCAGAACCCTTTTACACTAGTATCTTGCATTTTAAAATTTGTATTATATAAGAAAATACAAAAACCTCCTAAGTGGGCAAATATGCAGAATCATAGAAATAACTTGCTGATAGGAGAAATCTCTTCATCCTGGACAGATTGTTTCCTTCTTGTAGTCTGAAGAAAGAAGATTGATATCACTGATGTTGGGGGGAAGAGGTCATGAGCAGGGATGTGGCCATCATGTGTAAAGTGACCATTGGTATCCTGTAATGTACTGCTTTTTGGGATAGCCTTAGGCCTGGGTGTTACCTTGTGGCAGTGAATTACACTCATTATTGCACCTGGTAGTAAAGCAGCAAATCCTATCCAGCCTTACATGGGTAGTGTTTGTTGTATGGGATGTTCCCTACCTTTATCATTATGTTTACCTTTGCTGTATTCTTCGTTGTTTTATATATCCTTCACTATCCAGCCTGCTTTGTTTCCTCTCTGAGGCAAAAGGCCCCAGTGTGTTTTCAGTCTCCCCTATTACAGATATTTTGTGAGGTCTAACTCATTGCTATCACCTGTCCCTGAACCTTTTTTATTTCTATTGCATCTTTTGTTGATAGGATGACCTGATATGGGACACTGTATTGCAGTACACTACTGCACCTAGCCTAATTTTTTCTCTTTGTCTCAGTGCATCCTATCATTATGTTTGTATTCTTGTCCATTCTGAACAGAGGATTTTTATGAGGTTTCCACACATTAATCTTAATTTCTGAATGACTGTGGTTAATTTAGAAGCAAACAAGGTAACTCAGATAATTCCTTCCAGAATGTGCATCTCCTGACATTGTGTGCTTGGTCAGTGCTTCTGCATAAGACAGGGTATAGCCCAGCTGAATGCCTTTTTCTCACTTGTTAGTAGACTGAGTCGATGCACTGCTCATTTGAGCTCTTGATTTATGGAGCTCTCCTTTTTTTTTTTTTTTCCCTTAAAATTAACTGTTTCTTTAAGCAGTCTTATTGCCTTCCCTGGAATCTTTGAGGTGAGTGTCACCTCTGGTAATGGTGTAAGAATGCTCCTGTGGAGAGGTTGCTGTGCTCTGCTCATCAGTTGAGCGCAGGCACTTCTGAGGTAGAACCCTGTAAGTATTAAACAGCAAATGACAGTGGGTTCAAGACAAGAAAAGAAGTAGAAAGCATCCAATTTCAACTGCAGGGACTGTTTTGGAAGGCAGATTATAATTAAAGTAAATGGAATTCAGACATTCAGACAGTCGTTGCACTCAGCACCTTTGAAAAGTGTCAAGCTTTGATTACAATTCTTTTTTTTTTTTATATAATCTTATCATATAAAAGATTTTGTCCAAGGAATCTGCTGCCTCCAATATTTAGTCCCATGAAGATAGAAGATACTAAGTAGTGTCTTTGAGTAGAGGCAAGCCAAAGCCATCTGGCAAAAACCATTGTGAATCCTCCTGCTGCACCAAAGGATGAAACATCCCCAGAACTCTGCCACTGTGCACACCATTGGAATAAAATTCTCATCAGCATCTTTCAAGCGTCATTAGATCATTTTTTTACAGGTGAGGAATTAGGGGGAATGAGCATGGATGCTGGTGAATTTAAAAATCAGAGCTAGAAAAGGAGGAACGTTTAATACATGCTGCCTTAGCGCAAACTATTTTGGACCTGCTTGTTACCTGACTACATACTAGACTACTGTGATTATTTCATTCATACTTTATTTGAGCTATGTTATTTTCTGTGAAACAACAAGTCCTTCTGCTTTGTAACAAACTTCTTAAACCAAGGGATTGACCTCAGTTCTCAGGAGAGCCTGCTGGAGAGTACAAATGTGAAAGTGAAAAGCATTTGCACAAAATACACTGCTTGGTGTGGTTTTGACCTGAAATACACTCTAAATTACTGGTAGCAGAGACTGAGATTACATGACACTCAATAGAAATCCCACAGTGAATAGCTTACTTTCTATTATTTTTCTCCTATTTAAATTAAGGGGCAGGTGGAGGAAGTTGATATTCTAAGTGTGTATTCCTCAAGAACAGTAAATCCAGACCTATCTCTTTAGTGAAAGCCCCTAGAGTTTTTGATCTCCTAAAATTAATACCAATCTAGTATGTGTTTAGTACATGCTATTGGTATATACTTCCCAAAATCTTTGGAGTGGATGGGGACATGCCTGCACTTAGGATGTGAAATACAGTAACTGCTAGCTTGATAGTAGTGGCAGACTTCAAGGTCTGTTTGAGACCTTCTAGGAAAAAAAATCAACTCTGTGCACATCCACTACTCTACCTGCTTCCCCTCTTCTGGGAGCATGCACCTGTGGAGCCTGGCAGGGCTGGAAGTCCCTTCAGATAACCAGGACTTTGGCACATTACAAATTAAAGCAGCCTTTCATATCATCTCCTTCCCACATTTCCTTCCCTCCCAGAGAGCACTTTGCCTCCCACTCCATCTCTGTAAGGTCTCTCTCTCTGTTCAATCCTCTAAAGCATTTTACAACTCTAATTAGACACGTATCTCCAATTTACTACTATTTAAAAGGGTAAGAAGTTAATGTCGTAAGACTGAGAATGCCTGGTAATTAATTGCTAACTCCATGGACCCGGCTATCTCTCTAACCAGCCTTGTCTCAAATAGCATCTCTCTCTGTTAAAACCTCTGTTCACAGTAATTAAACAGTAGGGAGGAGAAGCACCTTGGAGCCTGCCCAACCAAATCTGTCTGACACGAAGTGAGGCTGTGTCAGGCAGTCCTTTTTTTATCTCACTATCTGGCATGGACATAATGGAACAACAAATTTTGATGACTCCCAAGTACACTCCAGCTTTGTCCAAAAGAGACTTCTGTAGCAGGATCCCCTCTGTGCCACTGCCATTGAAACACAAAACCATTTGGGATCCTCCTAATCTCTGGGAAAACAATGCATCCCTAGGAGGATGACAGGCAGTGATTCCACCCTATTCCCAAAAAGCAAAGCATTATAAGCTGAGGAAGCTGGTTTGTGCTGCTGCCTCTGAACACTAAAGCAGTTTGTGTTGGAGCATCCTGAAGAGAAAAGCCTAGGCAGTGCTTGGGTCAGGTTCTGCTCTTTACAATAGTCTTCAGCCAACATGTTTGCAGGTGGAAGTGTTGGTGTGGTGGTCACAGATGTTTGTCATGCATATACTGTGCCTAGTGACACAGAGGGAGATGATGATTGCTGGGGGAATCTCTGGTTTGCAGTGAGAACACACTGAAAGCTTGGTCTGTGGACTTGTAACCTGGCATGGTTATTGGCTAGCTGGATGCATAGTGTCTCATCTCATCAGTGAAAAGTTTTAAATGGAGATGTGTCCAGATGAAGTGAGCACAGAGATAATGTGGGAGATAGCATGCCAGCTAGAATAGCAAGCCTGGAAAACCCAGGGTTTGTTCTCTACTCTGCTTCTTACTGTGTGACTGTGTATGGACTTTGGCACACCTTTTCCCCTTTTTTGTTTTCCTTTTCCTTAAATTACAGGAATAAAAATACCTAACACCTTCAAAAACTGCTTTGACCTCCCTTAATGAGAGGTGTTAAGTAATGCTGGGTAAAAGCAGTGTGGCTTTATTGTCTTCTGGCCAAATTTCACTTTAGGTTAGCTACTTAATTGCCTCTGTACTTTTAACTGTGAGACGTATTCCTGTTTCATTAAACTGTCTTATGGTGCATCTGTGCACTGCTAACAAGCTCTGCTTCTCATGTCTAAAGGGAGGTGCCCTTCTGTGATGACTGAAGTGATCGTTCATTGTTCCTTCTCCATCTCCCAAAGGTGCTGCCAGGCTTTAATGCTCTATTCATCAAGTGCTTTGGGATCTTTTGATGGAAGCAGTCCAGGAAGTGCATGGTTCTCACTGCATAGTGAGAGGGTGGCATGCACCTGTTTACTTATCAGCCTTGTTTGCCATGAATTAATCACTCTTTTCTTTGGACAGAGGAGTCCAGCAGCAATAACACCGTTGTGAACTTTACATGTGAAGAAAGACAAAGTTATGTCAAGCTTTCTGTTGTAATTGTTTGAGTTGGCTAGATCTATGGAAAAGATAGGCAGGTTGGGTTTGGGATTTTAGTTTTGTTTGTAGCTGTTTGGTTGGTTGTTTTTTTAAGTGGGGTTTGTTATTTTGTTGTTGCACAGAAAAGACTTTTTCCAGAAAAGACTGGTCAGGGCCAGTTGCTGTGAGTTGGTCAGAACTGAGCTCCTGTGTGCAGTTTTATCTTCTGTGCAGCTCTTGTAGTTTTATATCTGTAATAAAGCTCTGTGTTCTGCCAGTACATCCTGTGCATGGTTTATTGCATGGTACCTCATGCATGGTACCTCCTGGTACCACAGTAGGCTACTCCTTGTCTCTGCGCTTGTGTCTGGATGGATGGGGAAACAAGAGGAACAAGATGAACATGTCAAAGTGAGGGAGAGGGCTGATCTTCATGCATATGTCTGTCCTGCCTGGACATAGTTACCTGGTCTACAGCGCCACAATTTTAAAAAGGCTGATCCTCAAAGAGGACAAGGCCTTGCATTCCTGCTGTCAGAAATATCTTTCCCTCCTCCTTCTCGAAACTATCTTTTTCCATGTTGTGGAGAAGTCCTTCCTCCCTCTCTGGCCCTATGTAGCTGAGGTCTTTCTTTTCTACTTTTTGCTTCTCTCTTTTTTTTTTTTTTTTTTTTTTTTCCCTCTCCTTTTTATTTCTTTTTTAATTTCTCTCTTCTCATTTGTCCAACGTCCTCATTTACTTTCCTTCTCTCATTCTGGTGCTCTCCCCTCATTCTCTTTGGTTGATGTTCTGGATCCTCAGCAAGGCTGAGGGACAGACAGCATTCATATTGTCCAAGTTTTCCTCCAGGTAGTGCCCCTTCCCTAACCATGCGTGAGTCACCCTGTCTTGCTGGGCTTTTGTTGTGCTCCTGGCAGCCTGGGGTTGGTAATAGCTAAATCCCTTGTGAAGTGCCTTGAGCTCTGCTTATTCCTGCTGTGGCCACACGAGCCAGGGCTGTGTATCTGTATCTCTTTTTGCTGGGTCCTGAGCACACAGAGAACAAAAAGGAGAATCCTCCTTCAGGGGTCTTATGCTCCAAGGATTGGGGATAAGAGGTGAATACAGACAGAAATGGATCACATGGAAAGCACAAAATGCTGCAGGTTGACATAATATTGTCAGTCAGGTCCTATAGAAGTTCTAAATAATATTATTCCCACTTCTCTTTCCCTTTATGCTAGCTTTTCTATCCTTTTAATCACTTTTGGTCCTTCTTTTTTCTTTCACCTTAGAGATTATGGGGCTTTGTCATTTTGTTTCCAAGAAAAGGGAGAGTGCAGAGTGTTTTCATTAGGCCAAGGGCTGGAGGGAAGGAGTGAGTCTTGGTATTTGCTAGCTTTAATCTTTATGGTAATACTTCAGTAAATATCTGCTGTTCTTTCTCTCCTGTCAGTGTGGCAGCCTGTGAATGATATGGAGTTGAGATCAGGGAAGAAGAGGGAACTGCAGAGAGGATTAGAAGGTTAAGATAGGATTATGGGGTCAAAATGGAAAAGAAAAAGGAGAGAAAAGAAACAGCAAAAGAAAAGAATATGAAGTGTAGTGGTTGTGGGAGGGGAAAGGAAGGAAAGTGTACAATGTACCAAGAGAAGATGAGATTTTTATGAATGGGTCGATGCATTCAAAGGTCCTAGAGTCAATAGTCTCTCTAAAAATGATTTACTGAAGAAGAATTCATTTGTTTTATGTCACCCCGTGAAAACTTTTTTCTTCCCTTCATCAGTCCTAGGGATGGGGTCTGCGAGGACTGAACCAGAGGGATGCACAAGCAGTCCATTATCCCAGCAGCCCTGCTTGGATGGGAAGGTGCAGTGGGTGGGAAACGTGGCTGTCAGGAGTCTGCCACAGCTGAATCTTTCAGGAGGGGGCAAGAGCCACCACAGCCACACAGGCAGAGGATCTGATATTGGGAAAGTTGCTGCTGAGAACTGACAACCTCACCCACTCCCCTGGGGTCCTACTGGTCCATGCCCAACTTTTCGACTGCCTCCTGCTGGGAGTGACAGGAAAACAAAAGAAGGTGAAAGGGCTTGTTTCTTTGAACTCTTCTTCATGGAGTTCAGGGAACAGCTTGTGAAGCAGGTTTGGATTTGGGGCTTTGAACTTCAGGGCAGTTTCAGTCCTGCTTTTGGTTTGTGTAATCAGAAAGAAATAATGCATAAAGCTTATTTAGACTGAGAAGGAAATGACCCAGACCATTGCACACATTTAAGGTATTTGGATGCATTAAACCAAACAAGATGCCTGATCTGCTGCTTCTCCTCTAAAAAATGATGACACAAGAAAAGCTAACACAAATACGGCATCAGGGCTTGGTAACAAAGCTGTTGGAGTTCGGGCAAAATGAAAGTCTCCCTTGCTCAGCGTGAACTGAATTTCACATCCAAAGTATTCTCACCTCTGGCAATGCTAGTGAAACATAACCATTCCTCTTCTTGTTACATGTCACATAACAAAAAGGCACAGAGGCTGTGAAATGGCTTCTGATCCAATGTCAGAGAGGGAGACAGAGGTAGCAAGGGGGTAGCTGAGCATGGCTTGCATCCCCTCATGCTTTTCCAAGCAGTCCATGAGGCCTGGCCTATCATCTGTGTCACAGGCTCTGCTGCTGGGTTAGCATGAGTTTTGCAGGAGACAAATGAATGCCTTTATGGAGGCAAGGATAGGGAAAAAGGAGCACACCACTTCCTTTGCTTTAGACTCAGTACATTTCACTATAGGTTGCAAGCTGTAGCCCTTACTGTCAAGTTATTAGATACAACGTTGTGTGACACCACTGGGACATGTGGCGGTTATCTCCAGCCAAAGAGCAGAGTTTGGAAGGTCTCCTGTGGCCCTCTGTGTGGGTAAAAGTAGATTCTGACTGGTCCGTGTGTAATTGAGAGTTTAGAAGTATTTCTTTTTCCTTTTGTATTTCTTTTCTTCCTGAAACAATTTCTGCTCCTGCCAGGGCACGTAGTCACTGCTTCTCTCTCTTCCCTAAGGGAGTGAAAGTTCATAAGTCCTTTCCTTCCTTTCTTTCTGTTACACTCACACTTAGGGAAGTTGGAGGTGGCAAGTCCTGCACTCTCTCCTCCTCTGCTTTAGCCCAGTTGCTCTGTGCAGCAAGGCATGATGCTTGCTGTCCAATGAAGTTGGGGTGCTCTTAAAAACTAGATAGCCCTTTTCTTCAAGTAACAAACCTTTTACCATTCCTTTATCTCTCAGTTCTCCAAGCCTTCTCTTCTTTTTTGCCTGTGCTTTCTGAAGTCACCTGTGTCCCTCTTTTGATATACTGCTGGCTGCAGCTCATCTGAAGCACGTGTTTTGGTCTCTGACCATGTTCTTTGGACAAGTTGTCCAGAGGGCCTCATGAGCTTTCTGTAATTGCTATCTGCATCCAGACAGCTGGACTTCATTTTATTTGCATTTAATAATAAGCTGCTTTTCTTTAGCTGGAAGTTGCAAATTATCAAAACCCATCAAATCCTATCCATTGAAACTAAATATATAGTCCCCAGTCAAACTCAGGTTGACTGGCTGCCAAATGGTCTCAGGGCAGGACTAGGACAACTGCTATATATACAGGGGTGGGAGCTTCTTTGATGTATTTCACTAGGGGCAATGCAAGACATTTCTGATATAATGTGATTGTTCAGAGAAATGCCTAAGCTGCCTTGGCCCTGTGTATTCATCTTTAATTATTAAAATAGGACAGATAATCCATAACCCTTGAGGTCTTTATTTTATTTTTTGACATTGATATTCAATGTATGCTTGGCCAAGGGGGAGAAAGGTAGATTCCAAGAGCAAGAGAACAAAGCAAGAGGACAAGAAAGAGGATGAATAAAAGAAAAAAAGAGGAAAAAGATATTAAAATAAAAAGCATGCTGGAAATGAGAGAGAATGAGGAGTAAGTGGGGCAGAAAAGCAGAATAGCCTAATGGTTAATTGTACATCTTTTCTTCTCAGGGACTGTTCTATGCTGAATGTTGCCATGCTCTTGCTTGTTATCACAGACATCTGGATGCATTGATATCGGTGGTCTGTCCACTCCTGTGTTTTGGGGAGGGGTCTCATGTGATTAAGGTGGGCACTTTTCAGGGAGGATGGGTGATGGTCTTTGCTCCAACAATGTTCCAGTGCATATACTTTTCCATACACTCACCAGCAGAGCCAAGTGTCAAACAACAGCTTCTTCAAGGGGTTATTTTCAGAAAGTTTGGAGGACAAGGTTCAAGAGTGGCAAGGGATGGAGAGAAGACAATAAAAGAGAGGAAGGAAATACAGATAAGGAGGAGAGACTCAAAAAAAAAAAAAGGCTGCAATAAAGTCAGGGGGAATTAAGACAGACAGACCACTGGATAACAGCAGATTCCAGCAAGTTGGGAGGCAGTAAAGTCCTCTTGCTTGGTCACTCTCCCCATAAGTGCTGCTGTACATTCACAGTCAAAAGGGCTTAGCAAAGCTAATGAGCAGGGAAACAATGAGAAATGGGGGAAGAATTTCTCTGTGAAAACTCTGGCTGAGAGGGGATGTTGTTCTACAAAAGGATTTGCAAGGCATAACAGCACCACTAGTGAAATAAATAAGCAGACCAAGAGCAAGAGTAGAGTGAAGAAATGGAAAATAACAAGAAGTCAGGCTATAGTAAAGAAATGTTAGAGCCTGCTGTATTTCCACTGTCTAAATCTGCTTGGTCCTGGTAATTGGAAAGAACAGACTGAGAGTGTTTGTCAGAGTTGCAACTTTAATGGCTTAAAATTACAGCAGTCTAACATACCTTAAGCTGAAGCATTTGTTTTGGAAGTGTCATTTTTCATGAGGGAACGCTGTCAGAGCACTGCCCAGTCTTCTGCTGGCAGAGCTTTCTGGTGGCTTTTCAAACATATCTCTGTACTTTAAGCAGTGCTACTTCCAGTGGAGGTACAACTGGAGATAAGGGCAGGGAATTAATTGTTATTATTCAAAACCAAGCCTCTTCTAAGTAATGGAATGCATCAGAAATTCAGAAAGTTACAAATAAAACATACCTTACTTAAGAGTCCATGGCTTGTCAGCGTGAACTTGCAGAGCATTTGGGCATTTCAGCAAGAATGACTCTCTGCAATGGATGTGCAAGGACACCAGGTAAACTCATTAGATGCATGTTTAGTGTTTTAAAGAATTGTGGTTTTGAGATTTCACTTATTGCACTGCTGCTGGGTACTGATGAGGTACAAACTGTTTTCAGTAGGTGGATTTTATAAATTTCCTGCTGAGTACTTCTTTTGGTACTTGATAATGGTCCCCAAATGTATACCAGGTCAGTGTTTTAATACCAGCAACTACAGTAGTTCATATGCATATTTTATTATTTGATTATCTGTTTCAAAATACATTTTGGACTATTGAAACTACAGATTCCAGGATTGAAATCTGAGCCAAACCCATGAAACCATGAAACAGTTTGAGTTACAGCCTTTTTTGTCTCAATGTAATGACCAGTGGATCCATGACCCAGGCCAGTGAGCAGGGGTACCAGGTGCAGTGGCCCTGGACAGCATAGAAGGCAGCTGAGAAGGCAGCAACCAAAACATTTGTGTGAATTCACCCTCTAACAAGTTCACAGCAAAATTCAGTGCTAGGTCTGAACTTTTCTGGCACATTTCTGAGTGCTTGAACTCAGGATTTCTCAGGTGTGTTGCTACTTAGATTATGCTGGTACCTTACAAATTTTGTTGTGCACACTAAGGGTTCATGTCACTTCCCTGCTATTTGATGTCTTTATGTGTGGACCTGTTACAGCAAAAGACTCTCGAATGCGCTCTAGGACAGGAAGGAACATTAAGTGAAAGTTTTTGGGATAGCAGTACAGGAACTGAAGATTGGCCAGAATAGCAAACAAACCCTTCTGTTTTGTCATCCCTCAGAAACTGTGGCTGACTGAGAGACAGCTTCTAATTTTCAGCTGAAGAATGCCAAGATATTGAGCTCTTCAGGACCAAGGTCTCTGGCATCCAACTTCACCAGTCATGCTGAACAGAGGATTTTCCTTACTTTTTGCTCTTTAATCACCTTCCTGCTGAAGGTTGGCTGGGTTTGGAGCAGATAATGTGAAGCCTACGTTTGTATCCTGTGTATTTTCCTCTCCATACCACCTGTTCACAGACTGGATTACAGTTGTGCCAGTTAAAAAGCAAATTGCCTTGGCCCAAGGTCAGGATGGCAGCCCTGGTGCCCTGCCTGCCTCCCATGAATTTACACTCAACGCAGAGCCCACTGCCTGTCTGCTGCATTCCCTGAAACTCCCACCCGCTATGATGGAGGGATGGTCAGGCTCCCTCCTACACCATGCTCACCCTCTTGCTCCCGCCCATCCTCTTGTCCTTTCCTCCTGTGTGGCCTCCATCTGGCTCAGTTTAAAGGCCTGGGAAAGGTAAAAGTACTGGCTCAGTCTTTCTTTGCCTTCAGCAACACTGCTCATACCTGTCAGCACACCAGCCTCCACATTCATCAGCCCTGCTCTGCGGAAGCCTTCTTCCCATATTGCTTTGGGCACTCCTGAGGGACACTTGGATCCTTCTCCACCAAATGTTCTGGAGTTAGCTTACTGCAAGGGATGATGAGGATGTGCTGGGAGTTTGTGTGTCAATCCCTTCACCCTACATGTTGCCTCAGTGGCAGTAGCAAAGAAGGATTGTAATGGTACTGCACTGCTGTACCTCACAAGCACACACATATCCTATATGAAAAAAATGAAGGCAGATGTTTTGCTCACCAGAGTCCAGCAGTATCCAGAGGGTTCTTATGGATATCAGGTGAATTCCTGATTAATATTCATCAGAGGAGAGAAACAGAGAAGCTAGCAGGTTTACCCTTGGCCTCAGGACAACTTGCAGTCCCTTGCTCAGTGCCTCTGACTAACTCAGACCATCTAGCTGTTCCATTGAGAGCGTGTAGGACTCCCCAGTCATGAACTACTCATGTTTAGCATGTTACCTCTTTCCCCCAAACTCAGTGTCCTTCTGACTCCCCAAGTTTGCCAGCATAGATTCACATGAACCGTGGGGCTGTGCTTGCGACTAAATGGGCACCTGGTGCATCGATTTGCCCCTTCCTTTTGCTTCTGAACTGATTGTGTAGTCAGTTGATTCTTCTTGTTTCTTGTTCTAACTCAAACCCTCTTTAATGTGCCCTCTGTGTTTTAGGGGCAGTGCAGTGCCTCAATCAGTTTCTTTGCAGAAGATGGCAGGACTCTACTGGTGCTCCCTTTTTTTGCAAGTGCAGTCCCTTACTCTACTTCCAGCTTTGTATCACACACAGTGTTCTGTCTGCCAGCACCCCATCCTTATGAATACAGTGGATCTCAAAGGGCTTTGTCCTTGATGTCTGCTTTGTGGATGATCGCACTGCCATATCCAGGTTCAACCACCTAAAGCAGCTTCTAGACGTACAGTACTCTGACCTGTCTCACACTGTCTCTGCAATTCTCCATCAACAAGCACTCACAACTCAGGCTGAATAGTGTTAAAAAGATGCTTGTCTTTTCCTTTGAATTCTCTTCACTTCAGTCTTTTTATAACTCCAAATAATGAAAAAAATCTTCCCGGTCACGTACTCGTGAAATATGGAGGCTAGTTATTTTCTCCCTTGTATTCTCCCCAACGTGTGTCTTCTTCTACCAGGTATAGAAAATCCATCTCTTCTTCTCTTTCTCAACATTAAGACCCTTTGTTCATGCCTTAACCTTCCTTAGTCTTGATTGTTGTAACCTCTTCTGCCTCTCTTGCTTCAACACCTGCTCGCTTCCTGTGGCATACTAAAGCTGCCCCTTTTCCTCTGCCACACAGAATGCATTGCCTTTCTATTTGCACTTCTGTGTCAGATTCCCTTTGAATTTCCTTGTCCTTCCCTTCATTATTTTAAGCATGATGTTTCTAATCCAGCTTTCACATCCCCTCTGATTCTTCAGCTTTCTGTAAACTGCATTGTCCCGTTCGTCTCCCACATGCATTTTTCAGATATGTCTAGCTACACAACCCCCTTCTGAGGCTGATCTTTCTCTGTATTGTCTCTTTATTTTCTAACTCTAAAGTGTTTACTTTCTCCTTTGCTTTCTCAGTGTCAAATGAGTGAACCTTCCTGTCTTCTTTGCTCTGTAGCTTATGTCATCCATTTCTTTCAGTAATGAAGCATACTAGGTTTGTCCTCAGCTTTGCAGAGCTGGACTTGGTGACTTATACACCCACTCATCTGTCCTATAATCCAGCCATCCCTGCAGAAATTTTAGCTCTTGTCATCTCAGGAGCCCATCTTGCACAGTGCAACGTGCCTTGTTTTGATGAGTAGCCTCAGAAAGAAGGTGGGGGATCCAGCTGGGAAGAATGCCCTGGGTCTAGATAGGGCATCCATGTTGGATAGGGATGGATTAGGGAGACTTAATCAGTTGTGTAATAGCACTAAGAGGATTGCTGTATCTTCCCAAGCATGATTCAACTGAAGTGTTATTTTGGATGTAGGTGGACAGGTGATGTGACATAAGAGGAAAAGGAGGAGACAGATTTCTCTGTCATGTTTCCTTTATTTTCTTTTTATTATTTTTGGTTTGGTCTAGTTCTTGTTGCCAGAAACACAGTACAGAACTTGCCTGATGTGTCAGAAACAATGCTCTTGACCTGACCTTCTCTGTGGCTCCTCTGGAGCATTTTTGCAGCACTTTCCCCATTACACATCCTTGCTTATGGGTAGAAGTGATCAAAATGGGGTGGGAGAAGTAGCAGTTGGGGAAGCAGGGATGGAAGACAGTCATCAGCAGGTATGACAGAAGAGTCTTGGGAGTGACAGATACAGAAACATCCCTCCCAGTGTGGGGCTTGAGAAGGACCTAGAGGGGAGGAAGAGACCCTTTTGGTATCAGAGAATGATGCTTCTGGACAGGGAATGGCTTATTCCCTGTGCCAGCCTCCTTTAGCAGTGATTCTGGAGGAAGATTAACGACTGCCTATGGTGCAGAGCCACCGCTTTCCTCTCCCTAACCTGGACAGATTAATGAGATGCTCCCTCTATGCAGCATATGGCCATGTGCTTGTGCAGCTCAGAACAGGACCAGGTCAGCTGCCTAGCTGGAGTTAAAGAGGTTTGGATCTCTGCTGAGTGATCAAGGAAGGGAAGGAAGGGCTGCTGCTAGTTGGAGTGGGGCTATTAAAAGCCAATACTCCAATGAACCAGCACCTAATCAATGTGTGAAAATGGGTAATTCTTGCTAATGCCCCGTTAATGTTCTCATAATGATCTGTCAGAGAACTCTGGCTAATTATTGTCATGGCAATTTGGCACAAGTTTGCCCTGATAATGTGGCCTGGGTGAATAGAAGCATGTATTGCTTCCCATGTCCCACCACTCTGCTGCTTTCTCCACATCTTCCTGCTTTTCTTCTGCTATCTCCTTTTTCTGGTCACTCTTTTAATTAGGCAATTAGTTCATTGATTAGCTAATGTTTGTACAACACTTCGAACATGCAAAGTGCTAATTCTGTCCTCTTAGTTATTTCTCCTTTGCATGTGTCTTTTTTTTTTTTAACTTGCTTTTCTGATGTGTCAGAGGACCAGCTGTGTCCTGTGATTTTCAAAGAAGGTGAGGTCATAGTTAATCCACAATGCAACTACCCCCCATTTTTTTTATCCTTGACACGATCCTGTGGCACACGCTTTCCTCTGTCCCTGACTTTGGTCTGATAGCCCGTTGCAATCTACCACTGCTTGGTGTGTGTAAATCCATTCTGCATTAATTTGAACTTCTCGGTGCATAATTCAGGCCTAACGTGCTGCAGACAGCATGGAGCCTTTGCCAGGGTTCATGTAAATCATGTGAAAGTACATCAGTCTCAAAATTCCCTGCAGTTAATGGGTGATGTTGGACCACTGATCCTGTTTTACTTGCCCATGGGTTGTTGACTTTAGGCTGTGTTTTTCCTTAACATAATGGGATGAAGCTTAGAGAGAGGAAAGAACACGGTGTGCTCTGCTCATCCCTCTTGTCTTTGAAAGTCATGTCTTTTCCCTGCTGTGCTAAATCAGGAATACTGGTGACTTACATTTAAGCTCTTTCTACATAAGCTTGCAGCTAGCTGGAAAGGAAGCGAGTGGGAGGGCAAGTGGAGAGCGACCTATTTGCACATTAATGAACGATACGCCCCATTGTATTGTGTAAAGGCTTGGTTCTGAATGTGTTTACATGGCTTTTCAAAAGGGGAAACCCAGTCACTGGCAACCTTCAGAAGAAACATATGGCTATAGAATGGCAGTACAGTTATAGAGAAGCCTTTCACTCATAGCTGACATTTCCATAGCACTCCTTAGTGTCATCCAGGAGGATCCCAAAACACTTAGCTCACTGTTGAAACACAGCCAACTCCGAGGTGGAACAATGTCACCATTCTTGTAGTGGAATTCTTGCACAGTGAATGTTTAGGATGGGGTTTGAAAATCCTTTCTGTAGGGCACCCTGGACCTCAGCTCAGCAGGCTAAGGCTGCAGCCAATACTGAGCTTAGGCAAGCATTGCCAATGCTTAAGAACTTCTATGGGGTGTCTTAAGGATTGAGCAGGGTCCTTGTCTATGTCCACCCTGAAAAACATTACCTCCCACAACTGTATGCTCTCTTAAAAGGTTACACACAGTCAGCTCTCAGCTTCACCACTGGGAAAACCCAAAGCCTGCTTCTAATAGGGCATAGGGCATAGGACAGTTACTAGCACCACAGCTCCAGTCCTGGGTGACGGCATCACCAGTTATTTTCATTTGCTCCCACAACAACTTTGCTATCCCCTAGAGATTTGGAGAAGGTGTCACTATGGCTTAACATTTACAGCTATGACTTGTTTTCCTCTCCTCTGACCCAGCCTGGCTCTTGAGAATGACTTGCTCTGATCTTTAGACTTCTTCATGTTTACTTGCTATATTACTTTTGTAAAGTGTAGATGATTTTGTACTTTGGAAGAAAATGCACAATATAAATCTACTGAGATTTGGTGAAATCTGCTTGGATGTACCATGGCAATAGTCAACATGTCTGTTTCTAAGAGACACTCCTCCTGTAAGTGACCCAGAGGTGACTCACATTTATTTTGGTATCACTCAGCTGAAGTTTGTGAATCTGGCCCAGGGACATACTTTGTCCATTTTTTTTTTTTCAGGTAAGAGTCATCGCAAAAAATGGAGATACTGCTTTTGTTTCACCACTCTGAATCCCTCTGTGTTTTGTTCTAACACTTTTAGAGCTTGTTTGCTTACTGAGCTGTGTTCCCTTCTGTGTTTCCAGAGTGAAGGAAAACAAGTACCCATATTCCTACTGTGTGAGTGGCTCAAATAACAGTATGAAAAAAGAAAGCACAACAAATAGAAAGACACTCTGGTACAAGATTAGACTGCTTAGATTTAGTACTGAAATGCATAAGCCAGAGGGCATAGCTGTATGTCTCATCTCTTTACTGATCAGTCTCCTCTTTTCCCATCTCATGCTCCCTCCTGTACCTATTCAGACACACTGGCCAGCATGAGGATCAAGCACAGCTTTCCCCGCAGAAATGAGTTTCCAATTATAGGCCTTGCAGGCCTATAATTTGGATGAGAGATTATAAAGTCACTTCTCCCTGCTGCTCACCCCCTCCCATAATTTACCTTTTCCTATCTATGTTTGTGTACACATTTGATGTGCTGCTTCCTTTACTTGTGTTTCTCCTAACAGGGAGAGTTGGAATAGGCTGAACTCCCTGCCTTTGCAAAGAGACAGTAAAAGGAGGGCTATAATGGGCAGTTACAGAATTGTGAATGTTCTGGAGAAGGTTTCACTGAGTAACCATAGTGCAAGAATCAGTAACAGGCTCAGCATCAACTGGAGTTGCTTTTTACAGTCGTGGGTTACACTGTAGAACTTCTGCTCACAGGCCATAGCTACCAGCACCAGATTCTCGAGGTCTTCTAAACACTGTTGGAAGACAGGACCATGATAGCACATTTGCTTCTGGTGTTCCCAGAGATAAGTTTTAGGGTGGCTGCTGGCGGGGTCATCAGGCTGGAGAGAGAAGGGCTCATCCTTTCCACTGTTGTCACACTTGGTTTTCCCCAAGCTGGTTAAATGGATGTGTTTTGTGAGCAAGGCATCGTTCTGGGGTTCAGGCTCAGCACTAGGATGCTGCTTAGGCTTGTCCAATTCATTGCCGTATTTACAAGTTAGTTTCCAGCCTGTAGAACAAGAATTATCGTACCAATTAATGTCCAAAATTCTTCTATGAATTACACATCTGATTCATATCCTTTATTGCAATGCTGTATTTGCCACCAGAGAATATACACAGGTGCCCTTTTCCACATGCACACACAAGCTATGTTGTTTCTACTCATTAGTGTTTTTCAAGTGCTTTGTAACCACTTCCTACTTTAAACAGTTTCTATTTTCTAAGATCCTTCCCACCTCAAAGTTTCTTCACAGCTCTAAAAATTTGCATTGTCCGTGTGTGCTTTTCTTGCTCTTATTTTTAAGAAAAACTCCAGAGCTGACCAGCTACAGTATTTCAGCTGAAAGTATGACTTGATGTATGCAGTGGCATTAATACTTTTCTCAGTGGGTGAGATTCACCCACCCCTGAGAGAAATGACTCACACAAGATCTAGGCATCACTTAAATCCAACGTAAGCTGTATTTTGTTAGCTTAGATGTGATTTTGCTGGAGCTTTGGCCTCACATTGAGCCTCTACACAGGAGTGATTTTTCACCAAGTATTATTTTTACATCTTAATGTTCCATTTACTTTTTGGCCTGCTATTGAGATACCTCAGAGAAAAGTTGTTATTGATCTCCCTACAGTAAGTATAGGTTTCTTCTTGTCTGACCATACTTAATTTTATGACCTAGTAAGATACCTGAGGAGTATAGGCTATTTTTCCCAATACATATTGACTGTGTCAAGGCTGCACTCTTTCTGTGGTCTGTTGGGCTTCTGTGTATTGCCTTAGAACTCTGAGTACCCTCTGACCCTCATAGTCCAGATCTGGTGATTTTTTATTATCAGTAGATGCTGGTCATCTCACAATTTCATTCTTGTTTTCAGTGCATTAGCTGATGTACTGCTTATGCAGGTCACAGCAAACTCCTCAACAGCACTTCTGCTGTTAGGTTTTCACCATATTAAGAGAAGATCCATTATTCTTTCATTTCTGCTTTTTCTTTTGTAGAGACTTGTTCTCCGTGAGAAGACTTTACATTTCCAACCCAGGAGTCTTTTGATTCTGTAACAGGTTTTTTTTGTTGGGTTTTTTTTTTGTTTGTTTGTTTTTAATTAAATACTTGGTCAAAGACTTCTTAAAAAGCAATTTATAAAAATACCCATGTGTGCCCATCTTTGTCTGGAGGATATACCTTAGAAATGAAAAACATATGAAAAGAATGAAAAGAAACCATCTGTATGCAGAAATGTTAAAGATGGGGCTCAGTTGGAGCATAAGGACCTCTAACAACCCCTGTGGCAAAGACTGCAAAACCAAAACAGGACAACCCCGGCAGCTCTTCTGCAATGCCCTTAGCTGAGCCTCACATGCTCCAGCTGACCCACTGACTTTCCTGTTGCCGAAAAAGGACCAGAATAATGAGCATCTCTGCAACAAAGGACAGGGAGAATTATTATCAGTCCCTGTTTTACAGTAATGCCAGACCTCAAGGTTTGTTGTCACAGTGATGTTTTAGTATATGGCAGATTTCAAACTGCATGTTATTTGTGATCAAGCTTGGCAAAACTATGAGCATGGGGGCAAGTTTGCCTTCCTTATTCCTTCAAGAAATATTTTTTATTTCTTCTCCTTTAGTGTTGCATGATTAAACAGGCCTCTCTTCAGGTGAAGGTGAAATCCCAGGGCAGCTGACCCTGGTACGCCTGTGAAGGACATCCACTAAAGTGCTGTCGGGATGGTTTTGTTTTCATTCTATTTATTATTGTCCTTGAGGGCTCCAGAAGAACAAAATGTATTTTCCAAAGTCATGCATGAGCCTGAGTAGCAGCTCTTAGCAGGACGTAGCCAGATACTGTACATCAGTTAGAACAGATGGAGACAAGGGAGTTTTTGGGGATGTGGAATGAGGCATCCCTCTAGCTTGCATTTCTCTCATGCTCTATTTCACCCCCATCATCCTTGTGCAGTCCATGCACTGCAGTTTTGGTAGAAACCTGGAAATACATCTTCTTGGAGAAGCAATTTCCAGAATGAGATGAAAAGCCATCTCCCTTTTTGCTTTCCCTATTTTCACATTCCTTCTCCTCTGCCTTTTCTCCCTCAAACACACACTCACATGGATGTATGCACACAGACACACATTGCAGGCACTCTCCTCTCCTTTCAGTCATTGTTCCTTCAAATCAAGTGTTGGTATCTATGTGGAAAGCACTTGGCACAGCAGAGGAACACAGACCCTGTCTGTAGGAATACCTTACAGGTATTCCTGTGAAGGAAGCCACCAAAACAAGCCTCTGAGTAACAGTGAGTGAAACTGAGAGAAAGCTGTCTTGTTATATATAATTGAATCCCTCAGCACCCTCAAGTGACACCTTTCTTGCTTACACATACAGGAAATGTACTGCACAAATGCTATTAAGTTGGAGCTAAACTAATTTAGCTGGTGGAGTGGGTGGATAGAATCCTTCTTCCTATACAAAATTGCCTGATAAATGTGTACTAAACCCCGACTTTTTAAAGAGAATGCAAAAATTGACAAAATATCCAGACTCACAGCTGGAGCAAAAAGGGACAGCTGTTCCACAACAGACAATTACCTTACAGTGGAGAAGCATTTACACAACTACTTACTTTCCTGTAACTCTCTGCAGGAATGAGCTCCTGGCAGCACTGCACAATTATACTGCAGGAAGCTGCTGAGTACAAGCAGCTCTGAGGCACTGCCTCGTGCAGAATTCTTGCAAGACCTTCAGTGATGAGAAGTGGTCGGGCCCTTGTGCTTAGCATTCATCCATAAAACTGACTGCTGAGTCTCTGCACCTGCCGGACAGCACATCGATCTTACTAGATCTAGTCCTTGCTTAAATCCATCAGGTTTCCATATGCAGTGGCAGACAGGCAAAACCTGAAATGTGTCATAAACGTCCGTAAAAGCAGGCAGGTGGTTGGGGCTGGTGAGTGTTGCCATTATGGCTGCTGAGAGCTGTAAGAATGAGCTGATGGGCTTTTGCCATAAAGGCCAGTGGTTGAATCCTGTCATAGAATGTAGTGGGTTGGCTCTTGTGAAGAGCAGGTGAATAAGATTCAATTATTACCACCTCTCTGGCTAGCAGACTGCCGAGCACTGCAGCATTCATGCACTGCACTATTAATGTATAGAAAAGAAGTCATATTCTCATAGTTTATGGTAACCTGCCTTAGGGACCTAGCTTTGAAAAGACTTGATGGGGAAATGGCTCTGGTGTTGAAAGGTAGAAGTGAGGTGATAACTCTCTTCATTAGTGTGGATTCATTATTACATTATTTACTTATTTTGGAATATTCTAAAGTCTTAACCTCAGTTACTTATGGTTTATGTGCATGTTTGTCAATAGAGAGTGACCTGATACAATGCCAGTTAGTTCGTAGTTACCTTGGCTGTGGATGTTGGCATCTTACTGGTGGAACATTAGCCACTCATCGGTGAGCTGGGATTTCTGCACTTTGGCCATGAAGACCTCTTGATTTGCTTCCCCAAAGCAAGAAACTTGGGATGGTATTCCTCAGTTCCCTTCCAACAGCTGTACTGTGTTGAGTAGACAAATCTTAGTTTGTTAAAATCTCCTCTTAGACAGAGTGATTTTCATCTTGAATTAGTGTCAGATGAGCCCATGCTTAGAGGAGGAAGACATATTACATGGTGGGAAATTTCCAAAGGGCCTTTGCCCCATCTTTGCAAGGAAGTTGATGTGAGGCTGATGCTCTCATACACTTGTTGTAGGGATCTCTTTTCTGATAGTTGTTAGTCAGCGAGCTGTCTTAAGCAGATGTGTGGCCTTCATTGCCCCAGTATATGAGTACCTCTAAATCTTTTTAATGCATTGTCAGAGTACCTCAGGCGTGCATGGAAGTAAAATTACTCTATTTCACAGATGGGGAACAGGGAAATTGATGGTTAAACCCTCAGAAGGATAATAGGTACCAAAGCCTTGCCCAACTGCTACTCTTGGCTCTTAAATCCAAGTCAGCTTCTTCATTGATGCCCATTTCTATGTAGAGAAATATATATACATTTCTAGTATTTACCACTGTTTATAATCATGTACTTGCAGTTGTATTTCTGTCCAAGCCCAGAGGAATCCCAGTCCTATTAAAAGTCAGCCACTCAGTGTTAGAGCAGTGTCTGGGGGGCAGAGGTGGGAGTGTGTTGATCAACAGGCTGTGCATAGTCCTTCTTTTCTCTGGCCCAGTTAATTTTTTATCAGTGCGTGGCAGCTTCAACAGGAAGAGCCTAGTATCTTGTGAACACTCATGAATATTATGGGCATTCCTCTGGGAAGTAGGAAAGGATGAACTTAACCTTCTCAGACAGCAAACAGACCTTCCTCACTGATGAATTTCTGAGCTGTTGGGCTATAATATGAAAAGGAGGCTGTTAGCAATCACTTCTTTCTCCATCTTTTTTTTTTTATTTTTTCTTTTCTTTGAAAACTATAGTTGTTCCAGAAGAGAGCAGATTTCTTTTCCTGACTATTTAGTCAAAGAGACAGTCAGCATTTGCCAGGTTGATACAGTCAGTATTCCTCTGTATGTAACTCATTCCATTTCCTTCATTAACACCTCTGCGGCATCTTCTCCCAGATACATAATGCAGTTACTACTGCAGAGCTCCTTCAGAAGAGCTCATGTCCAGGGACTGACTCTGCTTAGACAGGTAAGTCAGCAGATAGCAAGAGCACGTTCACAGTTTAGCAGGCTCTGGGAGGAGTGGTGAAGCAATTTGTAATTTTAATGGTAGACAACTGAGGCAGATCAGTGACAGGGACACTACAGCAAAGCTTCTACACCAGCTGATTATCATTCTGTCCACTCTATCACCTTGGTTCCCTCAACATCAGAGAACTCAAAAACGTGTAGAGAAGAAGGCAGAAAATTTGATGAGAGAGTCTGAGTTAATGGAACTGGTTAAAAATAAAAGTGAGGTCTTTATAGACTATGAAGAAGATGATGAAGAAGGAGAAGTTGTTGAGAAGGGATTTAATTGAGTGTAAAATCCTAAATTTTATAGATAATGCCTAGGCCTGTTACTGTTCACAGGCTGGCTCATGGAGAGTACAGGCAGCTACAAAGTGAATGAGTTCAGCTCATCTTATCTTTCAGGGCTTAATCACACAAAACCTACAGGTGCCTGGGACAGAGACAAGGAAGAGGAAGGTGATTCAGTACAGCAGGGGTAAAAGGACATCTCAAGGGAACAGAGAACCATGAATGCCTGGACTGGATAGCTGAGGAAACAGGTGTTGTAGCATCAAGCAAACCACTTGGTTACAAGGAGCATTCTGGCCTGTACCAGTGGAAGTAAAGGTATAGCATGGGTAGGATTATCTGTGTTGTTTCAAGCTCAGAAAAGCTGCAGAGGTAATGTTAAATCCTTGCCACAGCTCTAGTTATAGTGTTGCATGATCCACACTGTGAATTGTACCCCCTAAAAAAGTGCTATTTTCAGAGGAGAAAATCTGATCTGCCCAATGCTCCTGAAGAACCAGGGAAAGAACTGCCCTCTGCCCACTTAAATCTGGTGAAAAAGGAATGGGATCAAGTCTGAAAGGCCAGAAAGTTTGCTTGGAAGCTGCAGGATGCCAGAAGTTGTATGCGAGGCATTTATAAAATTTGTTCCCCTTTCTGGTGCTGTGTTCACCATAGCGCTGACAGATGTCAAAAAGTAGGGTGGAAATAAGAAAGTATGTTAACCCTCCATGCATGAAACCCTCTGATAGAACACTACCAATCTGCTCTCAGTTTTGCCCTACTACCTTCATAACAGTGAAGACCTGGCTACCAGGAATAAGAGTTATATGATACAGGGGTGAGGTAGCCAGCTACCACTCCAGTCTCACATCTGAATCTCTCATAACTTTGGATATACTCTCTTTGCATGCTTCTTCTGTACTTCGATCTCAAAGTAGAAGCACTCCAAACTTTGGGGTTAGAAAAACTGAAACTTCAAGACAGGTTTATCTTTGTCCTTCATATCATCCAGCCAACATTTGTGGTTTGGCTGGTGTGGTAATTTGGGGCAGGTCTCAGTCTGCTGTAGCTCACATGGGCAGAGAAGGAAAAGGATGGAAAGGAATAAGTGAGAGCAGTACAGTGTCAGTTTATTTGGTGTAGTACACCGTAGTTTATTTGGTGTTTTAATTGAAGCCTGAGCATGACGAGTATGTTCTTAGAAAGGAATCTTCATCTTCTTTAACTTTCTGTTGCCTCTGTTTGTAGGAAGCAGCATGGAAGTATCACCCAAAATAACTGAAATTCTTAGAAACCTTTGTTTCTTTCTCCTCCTTCTTCCCACCTTCTGTAATTATATTTTTGGTAGTTTAAGCTGGCAGTATTGCTGATAACATTTTTAACATGGTCCTCGCTCTGAAGGTTGCACTAAATAAAGGAAATATCATTAAAACCAGGGTAGCGCTTCAAAGAGAAGATTTTCAGTACTAGCAGTGGGAATGAGGAGGGGAGAGGGCTATATGGGGCTTCCAAGTAAGGAGGGAACGTATTGAGTAAGTGAGACCTTTGAAATTAGTGCAGTGCCATCTCTTTGCAGTGATTAGAACAGAATTTGTTTTGCAAGGGGAGAATAGAGCTGGTTTCCGATATCACTGGAAAATTACTTCCAAAAATGTGCTGCTATGTGTGAGGATTTACTGAATTCTTCATTTAAAAATGAATAATAAGAAGAATTTAGCTAATGGGAAATGTAGACATACAAACAAAACTATCCTTAAATGCTGTTTAGCTTTTCCATACCTCCTGAGAATTAGCTTCTGCTTTCAGTCTGTTTACCTGCTATTGCTCTAAGCTAAACTTTTCATTTATATGAGAAGAACTGGAGTCAGGAGGATTATGAGCCCCTCTGCTCTTGATTTTTAATAAAAAGAGAACATTTACTTCTGAACAGTAGCAGTGACAAAAGGAATTAAATCTGATGAGAGCAGGCTGACCTTTGGGAGTGCAGGCGTGTTCACATGCAGAGATTCGCTCGGTGTCTCTCTGTTGCCTGCGCCTTGTGCTGATACATGCACTGCCCCATGTGCATGCACAGGTGCATTTTACATGCTTGTGCTCCTGTAAGCTCTCACACTCGTGGTTTCTCCCAGATGATCCTCTATGAAGATACCCATGTTCCTGTTGCACTATTTTTTCTTCCCACCGTGTTACATGCACAAACCTCCACCTCCTTTTCTTACAGCAAATATTTTCTTAATACCATCCATAGGTTTGTGCTGAACTATTCAGAAGAAAGAACAGGATCTGCAAAAGTGTTGTTTAGGATATTGAAAGGCAGAATATATCTGAGTTCTGTCTTTTTACTTCCTGCCTTCTTAGTGTGCATTTGCAGGCTTTCATTTGAAATCACAACAACTAGAAACTTAATGTTGGTACTTGAAAGACAAGCTTGGAAGGCTTCTGGTTGATATCCAACTTTAGAAGCTGGGACTTTTGGGGAAAGCCCTACCCATCTAGTCACAGAGCACTGATAGAATTGCTGAATAGGCAATATCAGTAGAAATCAAGATTATAGGAGAGGTGATTACAAGGACATAGTGTTTTCCAACACTGCTCAGGGTAGGGCTTCCTGACCCAGAAGTAGGAAGAGGGAAAAGCCTTTCCCTTTTCACTGAATATTTGTGCTCCTGAGGCAGCTATCAATGTGCCAGGGTAGTAAGGCAGTAATGGAGGATTTCCCAAGAAAGAATAATACTGGCGGGGCCGAAGGAGCAGATGTACATTATTTGTATTGACAGAAGCTGGAAAACAGCCCAGCCCCATCCCCACACTTAGAGAAGCACACTTATAATTAAAACCCAACAGATTTATTGCCTTGACTCATTCTGGTATTTATCAAATTATAGCTGGGTGGCACAGAACTATATGGCATGATTTACAGTGGTGGTGTGGAAAGGCATGGCAGTGATTCCCTCCCAGGAGAACAGAGGGAGTTTTCTTTCTATTGTGAGAGGACCAGACATGGTGGGAGAACGTGGGTAATTAAGTGCTTTGTCAAAGCCAACCTCTTCCCTCCTCTGTGTGTGTTTGCACAGATCTAATCACTCTTATCACATGAGACACTCTAATCATTCTGACATTACGTATGGGGGAGAAGACATCTAAAGAGCAGGAGCTGCTTTCTTCACCACCAACACCATTATGATTGTCTAGAAGTGTTTTTTTAACCCCCTGAAGAAACAAAACACACAGAATATTGAGAGCAGGGATAATGAATGCAGAAACAGGTTATAGATGTTGGTATCAACTAGGAAAAAAGGTTTCCCCAAACTTTATAACTGTTGTGTTCATTTAAGCAAATCAATTTTAGTTTGCATGCAGTGATCAGTAGTATATAATTTTTGCATTTGGAGAACAACAGGGGAGACCCAATGAAGGCAATATAAGACCAGTAAATTGTAGACCTGGCAAAAAGACTTTGTTAGTCTCATCATGGATGCAGCACTTGCCTCAAATTGCAATGGCACAGAGTGAGTTCAAATCCCACCGGGTGTTCTGTTTTTATTAGAAATACTTCATATCTCTTATTCTCAGTGTCAAATGGATCGCTATGCTTTCAGCACTTAATTATCTTTATCATCCAAAAATACTCTGCCTCTAATGAAAATATTTAAACAGCTCTTCCAGGAGCAAAATATAATGCAAGACCCTGTTGCTCAGAATGGCCTCAATTTCTAAGGATGTCAGAGTGGGCATGGAAAGGACTGCTGCCTCACAGATGACATCCCCACATGGCACAACACTGGGATTTTTGGAAGCCAGGAGAGCTGGACAGGAACTGGGGGATGGGCTCCCTTTCCATGTAGCTCAACTGTCACTAGCACCCATTTTCTGTAACTTCATCAGCTGGGGTAACCAAACACAATGTTAGAGCCTTTATGCTCTGTTTTGTTACCCTCAAAGTATCTGTGGTGTTCCATGTAATTCCTGTTATGAGGGAGCAGTGAGCAAGGCCTCCTACGACTAATATAAGGTTTGCAGTTCCTTCTAGACTACAAGTGAAGTTTGTATTATCTTGTGACTAAACTGTATTCTTGCTTCCATTATAGCGAGGGTAAATTCTGCTGATGTTGCTCATGTTTTGCTGACGTTTCTACACATTTGTTTCCACCCCTGCAAAGTTTTCTTCCATACCAGTTTTTCATATCAAAAGCCGACTACATTGGGTCTATTATACATGGTGGGTGGAATGGAATTGTCAGAAGCATCTAAGTGGTTGAGGAGGTTTTGTCTATAGCAGAATCACATGTGTGACTGAAGCCTGGATAGTCCTACCTGACCTAATTTGAACTTCAAAACTACAGATAGAAGTGAGATGTCAGCACAGAACTTGTTGGCATGGGCTGTGAATGAGACTGTGGAGTGTCCAGAATGGCTAATTTTCTTTAAAGTCTGTGTCACTGTGCTTTAGTGCTGCTGTTGTCAGTGACCCCAGCTACTTTAATACCTTTGTAGCCATGTCAGATAAATTGTAGTCTTGTCTCCAATCTTGGCATGTATGCACTGCTTGTATGAGTACCTGAATGCTGCAAGGGAAGCAAGAAAATCTGGAGAACAAACATAGAAAGGTGCTTTATAATTATGGTCTTGTGGTATATTTGTACAGATGAGAGGGTTTATTTGCTGTGGTGAATGTGAGCTTTGATATTGCTAATGCTCAATAAGAGTTCATGCTTCACTTTCCAAGTGGAAGCTTCTTCTCTTTGTTAGGAGCAACACTCATGGTAAAATGAATTATTTCTTATAGCATAGAGTACAATAACTGCTGCCTCCATTCACTTCTGGGCATGGAGAATACCATGGATTCTGCTGCCCTGCCTTCAGAGCACTATTGTTTATTGTCACAAAATACAGAGACAAGGGCATTTCAAGAGCACTTTTTTTGAGCTATTTAAGTCTTACCACTGTATTACTAATACTGCTTTGTTTTTTTAAAATAGTGTGGCTTTCATTTTTCTTGACAGCATTTATTTTCAGGGATTTCATTCTGCTTATTACATGATTATATTCCGATTCTCAGATAATGTACAATCATTTTTATCAAGTCACAACATATAGACATTATTGATACCATTCTGCTTCTAACTGGGGTTCTGATTCACTCAAAATTTGTGAAAGCCACCTAATTGAATCTGAGCAGAATTTTAGCCCAGTGACAAGACAGATGACTAAATACAGTCAGCTTATGCTTGGTTTTGCCTTTTTTTTTCTTTTTTTTTTTTCTTTTTGCTGCAAGCATTAAACATGGCAGTAACAAAGTTCTGCCAGTTCTTGATGCTAGAAAAGACTGGTCAAAATGAGAATCAAGCTTGGAAAAGTATCCATATTTAAATATTTTATTTCTGCAGTTTTGGAAACTTTCAGTATTCTCCAGAGTGATTTGCTAGAAATGATTTGGCAAATTTTGAAATGTTTCAACACTTTGTAGAGCATCATTGAGGTTTTTTTTCTGCCTGACATGAACTGGCAGAAAGGACTATATTTACAGCTACCACTGAAAAATGCCAACTAAGTAGTGTACTACTAGTGGAATAATTAAAATGTTAGACAGCATACTTATTACGTGTTCTCAACAGCTGGCCCAAATGGTTGTATTAGGTGTTTGAGCATTTTTTTGTGCTTGTTCATGAGGCTTTTTTAACAAGATCGGTACTGTCATTGTGGAAAATCTGCTTTTGTCACTTGGGAAAGCATGCTTTTAGCGTGGCCTATGTGTGTGAGCAGGGCATTCAGTTAGGCTGAGGCCACTTTTGTAATTTCCTCTCAGTTTAGGTGTTCAGCCTAGTGGTAACACTAATGCCAGTAGTGAAAGCAAACCCCTCTAACTAATCTTGTTGACCATCCTGCTTTTATTTGTATTCTAGAGTGAGTAACATAGCTGTACTTTTACTTCTCAGATTTGGCTTGGGAAGGATGGAATTTGCTGGGGAGTTGATGGGGAGTGACATTTGTACCTGTGGCTAAAACAGCCAGAGCTTGGAGTCGATCATCCCCTGCTACTCTCTGTGGAGTGCCTACAGTGCAGTGCCAGGCTATCTTTGGGCAGCCTCCTGTGCTACTGTGCTGAAGCTTCTGGCACAGAGATGATAGATGTTCCACGCCAGCAATGAGATCCATATGGTCCATGTACCACAGAGCCTGAGTCAGACAGTTTTCTTGGGCTAGGAGCACTAAGCTCCTATGGCTGTCCAAACGCCAATAATTTCCCTCCTGTGGTCCTGTCCTTGCTCTGTTTCTATCTATGCAATTCCCTCACCATGCTTCTCTCTCTTCCCCCTCCACAGGCTGCCCCACTGATACCTACAGCCCAAAGTTTCTGCTGTGTCTTCATTTCCTCCCTGTAGATCAATTCAGCCTGTCCTGCCCAATTTGTGCTGCTGACTGGCCTTGGCAGCCTCCATCCTTGTCACTGCTTTGCTGAATTAAAAATTAAACCATGTCGGATGAGAGCAGTGAGAGGCTTTCTGCAGGTCATCAACAGAGTCTATTGACAGTTTCTCATCCTGCTACCTCAAATGCCAACTAACAGCAGCAAAGAAAACTGGGCCACTTCAGGCAAAATCCTGCTAGGTCTTGTCCGGGTGTGACATCAGAAATGTTTAGGGGCATTTTTTCCTATGTCAAGGAGGACAGCAGAGCATAGGCAGATATCAGTATGCCAACATGATATGTGTATGCACTCCTGAGTCCTTTTGAACACAGGGTTTCTCCAATCTCATGTTTTGGCTACTGCAGTTTAAATTAGCTGAAAAACAGTCTTAAGTTTTGCTTCTTTGGAAGCAATTCCTACTAGTTTTCCCTAGCAGCTTACTGCAAAGACAGGGTGGTGCATGGTGAGCACTGGTTTTGGTGCAGGTATTTGATTTCAGAGTTGCTGAGAATACAGAAATATTGCTGTAACTCAGGGGCCACTTCAGAAATTCAGTTAAGGTAGGAAAGCATCTGGCTGATGGCGTGACAAAGGGTTGCAAAGCTGAGTTAGACTGCAAATCAGTTTTATAAAACAAAGTCATGACATGTTGGCATAAACTATTTCCTTAGTCCTCCCTTCTCACAGCATACTTATTTAACATGAGTCCTCCAGCACTGCTATGACAACCAAATCACCTCCCCAGGAAAGAGGACCTGCAGGCCATGAGTCTCAGATAGGCTGGAACACTTGCATGCTCCTGGCAAGTACCAAGCCTGCTGCCCTTCCTGTGGTGTGGGGACATTGAGCGTTTCACCTGACTAAGAGAAATATCTCCCCATTAAGGTAGGAAACTTGCAATGCAGGTATTGAATGTCCTCAGATACACTGGCTTCTAAAAATGAAAGGGAGAGAAGCAGGGAGAAGGACTAGTTTGAGGAGATAAAGATGTTTTACATGATTTACAGTTTGACCTTCAGATGTTGTTACCACTGCATCTGAGGAAAGATCAGGTACTTCTAGACGAACCAAAGATTTTCTTTTCCCTTATCAGAGGGTTAAATTTAATGCTCTTTCCCAGCTGCCTTTTTCCTTGGGTCTGCTGGCTGATAAAAGGAACATTTGTGTTCTCAGCCAAGGAGACAGCTAATTGTCAAGGAGGGAGCAGTGGAATAGATGGTAGGGCAATAGAAAAGAAAGTGCTGCTTGCCTTAGTGAGGGGCTGTGTCCCAACCCTTTCTCCACGGCACGAGAGCTCAGCCCAATAACACAACTCAGGAGTCAGGCTAAGATATGCTGTTCAGTCACTGCATTGCCCCCTTCCCTGGGCCTTGGGGGGAAGCTGCTTTGAAAAGATGCAAATTATTCTCAGTGCCTTCTGAGAGCAACATTAGTGAGAAGAATGACTAATGGGGGGTGTGCTGAGGTTGGGTTGAAAGATTGCCAGCTAAGAGACAGTGACAGCAGCCTGTGTGATGGTCTGTGTACAAAGTAATGCACCTTCGCATGGTTTTACCTCATCTCTAGGAGACCCCTCTGAGAGAAGTCTGATTTTGGGTTCTGCCTTCATCCAATCTTTCTTTCAGCATTTTCTCCCAGCCAAAGCTACATAGGGAAATGATTCATCTGAGAGGCAGGCTGGGCTCTTAGCAGTGGTGCTGCAGCCTACCTAAGCTGTACTCAGGTGGAGCTTTCCTGCTGGAAAAACAGTCCCACATCTAGAGCTGTCCTGGCTCCTTCAGGAGAAAAAAGTAGCATATGTTTATTTTAGTCAAGCAAGTGAAGAATGCCCACAGGAGAGATTGAATGTGCAGAAAACACAGCATTCTTGCATAGTCACTTTTCTGAGTAGAGCTGCATTTTGAGGATGTAGAGCTTTGCTTGGTGAGGAAGGAACTAAGCTTTCATGCTGCTGCCTCAGCATTTGTGCCATCCATTTGTGCCGAGCAGGTGTTTTTCCTTTCTTTTTTTTTTTTTTTTCCCTGAGTGCTCCATGAGATATTACTGACTCTTTAATTATATTGGGAGGTCCATGAACTATTTTGATGTGTTGTCTCTCTGGCTTTGACACATATTCTGGGCTGATGACACATGGTCAGTCTTGTCTGTCTCTGTCTTGCTCTGTCACCACGGGATTTCAAATGTCGCCCTTGGATCTGACACTTTGGGGACTGGCCAGACTTTAAAAAATCCTCCAGCCTTCAGATACCGGTGCAGGTAATAAAAGGGATTTATCAGCCTGCACTTTTCTGTGCCTCTGCCTGTGGGAATATGCAAGGTAAATTCATACCTAGTTCTCATGAGACCTGCTTGCCTCTTTTTTCTTTCAAAATAACACACACCACAACTTTGTTTTCTATAGGATCTTTTTTTTTTTTCCACAAACTGTACCTCAAGTGCTTACAGAGCAAAACAATTCACCACAGTGGGTAAATGAGTATATTAGAGCCTCCAGTAAAAGAGAAAAAAAAAAAAACAATGAGGAGAGGGGGCCATGAAGAGCCTGGAGCTAGGGAAAGAATGAGGTCTGAGCTGAGTTGAGAAGCAGTAGATATGGCTGAGCTGGCAGCAAGGCTGTTGTACACAGTGGGAGCTGAGGAGTCCTGGGCAAAGACATGTCACTCTGTAGAGGCGAAAGAGAAGCTTGGTGTAAGGCAAGGGCAACAGAAGATGGTGGGGAACTCATCTGGAACAAATACAGGGAAGACTTAAAATCAGGGGATGGGTGGTTTTCAGAAGTACACGTTGTTATGGAGTAGGGGTTGTTGGAACAGCTTGAGCTGCAGAAGAGCAACTTAAGATTCCTGATAGGGAGATATGTAAGTAGACCCATACACATATATGTCAGGGAAAGTTTAAGAGGAAGAAAAGACATTTCTTCCCCACAGCAGCAAGACACAAAACTTAGGAGCAACTACTTTCTTTGGCTGAGTAGGAGTAGGTTTTGACCTGCTGTATCTTAGGTACCCTTAGGTGGGGACTGGTCTAATGCTGTCCCCCACTGGGTCACTCATGCCAGGGTTTGCCATCAACACTGCCAGGCATGCAATCGTTTGGCCAGTTCAGGGGGATTTGGGATTTCACAAACGAGGACGCACATAGGTGTGACAGACAGACACTAGCCAGTTGTTTTCTTTTACCTTTCTTTGCTAAATTGGTGTGATCAAAACATACCCAGGATCTGGGAGTCTAAATAATGGCCTTGTGCTCCCTGTGTGCAGCTCAGTAATATTTACTGAGCCCGACGGCTTCATTCTCCTGCGTGCTGACTGCATTAATGGCGGGTGCAGGGAGGGAGGGCAGGGATGAAGGATAGCTGAGAGGGGTCCGGGCGACACAGCTAACGGATGGCCTTATTAGAGACACTTTCCTGGGGCCTAAGTGGAGCTTTTTTGACTGAGTCGGCAAGAAGTGGGTCATTTTGCTGGGCTGTCAGGCCCCAGTTCTCACTGGAGAGAGGAGGCTGTGACTGCAGCAACCTTCTGGCTTCTCACTGCTGTATTTGGCCAGTGGATGAGGTGGTGCAGGGCTGAGAAGGGAGTGAGAGACACGATATCCATACCAGCCCTCAGGGATCCCTCCCTGGAAGAAGTACTGAGATTCAAATTGCTCTCTTACCCTACCCTGCTGATGCCTTGTGAAGGCTGACCTAGAACAGAGACTAGATGGAGCTAAAGAATAAAGTAGGTATTTATTAAGAGGCCTCAATGGATCCACCTTGGGAAGCACAATCCAAAATGGCCACAAAATGGACGACCAGTCACAGGGTCTCACACTTTTATAAGTTTTGGGCCATTAGCATATTGGAGTTAATTGTCCAATTACAGCTTTAGCCCATGAAGTCCCATCCTTCTTGTTTTCTCTCTTCAGTCCACCGTTGTTTGTGCTCTTGGGCCTGAGATCTGGATCACCTGTCCTTGGTCCCCAGCTAGAGAAGGAATTGTTTTGTCTACCTGTGCAGAGAGCTTACTATCCCTTAATATGAAGCTTAAACTTACACACTAAAATGGAGCAGAATCTGAAAAATATAAAAGCTAAAACCTGAGGCTTCACTGCCAGTGATCAGTATTTGGAGGTCAGTCAGGAGGTACTGTAGCAGATCCCCCCCCCCCCCCACCCCGACACTCCCAGCTGCCCAATGTTCATTGCCATTTCTCCTCCACTGCTGCATGTCTGGAGAGGTAGTGATGCCTGAGTGTGAGCTCGTGCTGCTGGCCCTCTCATCTCCCAGTCGTTTTAGAGACCCCAGTGGCAACTAAGTCTCATTGATCCTGCATTTTGCTGAGTCACAGGGATCCAAGCTTGCTGCAGCCTTCTATGGGAAGTCCTGTCTCTTTTTTAAAGTCTCACTGCCGATGGTTTTGGCTCTGCAGATACCTGCTTCTGTCTGTTGTATTGGACTAAAGGGGGGGGCACATCATGTGGGTAGTCTGCCTTGCCCATCCTCCCCAACATAACTGTGTTGATGGATCATCTGAAAAATTAATCTGCTCTGAGGATGTTTCCAGCCCAGAAAGAAAAAAATACCTCCTAAGAATTTACAGATCAATATTGCCAGGGTTGAAGCTAGAGATAGTCCTCAATGAAATGTACATTATTTTCAGCATTTTTCCAAAATGCAACCAATGATGCCTGTGATGGTCACCTAGGAATTGTGATCCTAGAAATGTAGATCAGCTGCCAGAGAGAATTACTGGGTTTAGCCAGTTAGCCCTGGGGAGAAGCTGGTTAAAACTGATAGAATACTTTGTCACAGAATATGCTGAGTTGGAAAAGACCCAAAAGGATCATGGAATCCAACTCCTGGCCCTGCACAGGACCATCCCCAGGAGTCACACCATGTGCCTGAGAGCATTGTCTAAATGCTTCCTGAACTCTGTCAGGCTGGGTGATGTGACTGCTTCCCTAGGGAGCCTGTTCCAGTGCCCAACAACCTTCTGGGAGAAGAACCTTCTTCTGATATCCAAAGTAAACCTCCCCTGACACAGCTTCAGGCCATTCCCTCAGGTCCTGTCACTGCCACCACAGAGAAGAGTTCAGTGCCTGCCCCTCCTCTCACCCTCACAAGAAAGCTGTAACTGCAGTGAGGTCTCCCTCAGTCTCCTCCAGGCTGAACAGCCCAAGTGACCTCAGCCCCTCCTGATACGGCTTCTCCTTCCCCTTCATCCTCGTGGCCCTCCTCTGGATGCTCTCTAATAGCTTTATATCCTTATACTGTGGTAACAATATCCTGTCCTAAAGGAGCTGAGAAATGGAGGGAATAGTCTGGGGACTCCTGTTTTGCATTACACTGACTTTCTACATGAGCTGACATTATGTCAGGGGTAGCTGAAAAGGGTGTTGCAGCTGGGGTAAAATTTCTTACACATACAATTTCTATTTCATGAAGTGGCACTTCTCTTAGGTATATCTGGCTGCTACATACACTGGAGAAAGGCTGGATGAGATACTTTTGAGGGGAAATGTAAATCCAGGTGAAATGCTAGCCTGAGAGACAGGAGTAAAGAGGAAAGTCTGTTAGAGGAGTTACCACTTGTTCTTCTTTTCTAATATGGTGTAGGTGAAGAGAAAGGACCAGTACCTGACCTTCCCTGCTCTCCATCTTCAATAGTTTTGTTTTCTGAGATCATCTTCTGCAGAGGCTAAATTGTGCTAATCCTCAGAGTAAACTCTTCCATTTACATTTCCGTGAATCAGGACAGAATGCAGAAGGCCAGCTGAGTGTAAATTTATTTCTCCTATCCCCATTCTGTACTCACAGAAATGGTATCAGATTCTGCATGTGAACTGATTGGAGGGAGTATGGGCAGGGCTACACACCCAAAATTCAGCAGAAATAGTGGTGGATGCCTTTGACACTGCTCAATTATTGGTTCAACTTCTCTGATTTTCTGCACACAGGAACATCAGAGTTGCTGGTCTGGTTTAGACAGATGTAATATCTGGGCTCCAGTAACTGCCAAATAATTCAGAAAGGTGCAAGAAAGCCTGGACTATACTGTAAAAGAATTACCTGTTCAAAGGAGACATTTTCTTTCTGACTGAATGAGGTTAATGACCATATAATGCCTGCCAGCATAAAGGTTTATAGTCCTTTATGAAACAAAAATGGTAACTCTGTTATTGCTATAAATGCTTTGCTAATTTTTCCATATTTGAAAATATTTTTTCCTTTTTTTTTTTTTTTAAATACCCAACAGTAACTTCTAAAAGTTTTAAAAGTTTACTTTACATAAAGGTGAAAAAGTCTTTGGGCAAAAAAGAATTTGTGAGCACTTTTGTCATTAGCTCTGCAGTATGTCTATAAAGTGGTTACAACCGGGAAGAATGGTTGTTGTTTAAAAAAGGGAAGAAATCCATTACTTGATCCTCCAAACAATCAGCATCCTCTTGCTGATTGCCGTATCCTTGTGGCAGTAAGGAATTAATGATTACCTTTAGATTAGGTCTTTACCGCGTGCGTGACGCTCCAAGAGCACGGCTAAATTGGGTTGGATGTAGTCAGGATTGCTGAGTCTGTACTCCAGCCTCCTTGGGCTGCGATCTTGTCAGAGCTCATAAGCTGAGCCAGAGAATTTAATCAGGCGTCGGGCCTTTGGGGAGGGTGTCAGGGAAGAGGGAAGAGTGCAGGCTCCATGCTAGCAGAGTCTCCAACTCACCCACAGCTGCAGCTGGATTTGCCAGGCAGCCAGGGCCCGTGCACAAAGCTGGCAGGTGAATGAGCTGTCAGGATGCTCAGGCCCCCTCACCGTGGGATGTGGAATGGATCTGGACTTCTGGGAAGTCCAGGGGTGGTAAGTCATTCAGTGCCAAAGAGTGGCTGCAGGGTCTGGCAGCGAGTGCTTCAAAGGGTGCACTGGAGCTCCTAAAAACTGAACAAAACACCTGCCCCTGAATGTAGTCGTGTGCCAAATGCAGCATCTCAGGCACCAGAACAGCTGAATGGGGCTTGTCTGAATCCCTTGGGGCAAGACTTGGATCCCAAATTGGTGGTCTCTCTCCCAAGCCAGCAAGCAGGGAGCAAGCTTCCCTTGGCAGCTCCACATCCTGGTGCTGATTGGATCTGGCTCTTTTCAGCTTTTGACACTGACATGGTCTCTCTTCCTGGCATTAGGGCCTCAATTAGCCTCTTCTATTTCTGATGCTCGGAATTTGCATGGTGAGAGCTGGGATTAAGGACAGTCCATCTTAACACAGCTACTATTAATAAATAAGGAAGATTAGGAGCTTTGTCAGTAGCACAGTGCCTCCTTCTTCATTTAATTATTCAAAAATACCTCGTGTTTAACCCTCCATCCTCTGAATGAAGTAAATGAAAAGAAGTGAGATTAATGAAGATAAAGTTTAAATTAACTTTCTATAGTGTGGGCCAGGCACAAAAATTCTTTCTCTTATAATTGACTGACACTGTTGCTGGCTTCTACAATAGTTTATAAAAAATATTCTGCTCCCTTTTTTACATAAATACATTTTTATATCAGGTTGGGAATATTTCTTTATGTGTTTGGGGACTTCTGTTACCTACTTACAAAGCACAAGTTGCAGCAGGGCAAATTTCTTTCCTATCAGCAGGCCACAGTTCATCTCTAGAGGGACCACATTTGGAATTAAACAAGGAGTGAAATTTTTATGGCCCACTTTTCCTCACTGATACTGCCAGAAAGGATAATGTTTAGTGGACTTTTTCAAGTGATCTTTGAGTTGAAATTTTCATCTCACTGGGAATTGTACTGATGCCTTCTAACTGATTTCATAGGTGGTTGTATAAGAGGTGTTAGTACCCAGTAGCTAGGTACCAAGGATGCATTCCAGCTGCAGTGACCCCGAGGTACAAAAGTACTTCATGCCGTTCCTATGGAGATAAATTCCTTCCTTTGGGATGTATATCCCAAAGTGTGACTACAACAGTTTCCAGATGTTTCATATCTGCTCATGCTCTATAAAGAATGATGACTAAATTGCAGTTTAGTGACCTTAGAGATATAAAAAGGGGGAGGGGGAGAGGTGGCTGGCTGACAGAAAGCTTTACAGTAATGGGATCTTTGCCAGTATCATTCATGCTTGAGTCAAGGACTTTCATTTCCCAAAAAGAACTGGAGATTAGCACAGCTTCTGCAGCCTGCCCTGCAAACAGACATGTCCCTTCCACAAATGTTGGTTGTGTGCCGGTGCTCTGGGGTCACCTCTCCTTGTAGGGCTAATGAACATAGCAGAGATGGAGATGCTTGGTGTCAAAAATCCTGAAGGCAAAGGTGGCAGTTTTTAAATCTAATATGATCTGCTTGCCTTCCATGCTTCGGGCCAAGGTGGCCTCTGCACAGTGTCCTGGTGCAGGCTGAAAAGCCCAGGCTCGGTGCTGTATCCTTGCATTTCAAGCTTTAGGACTGCCATCTGAAATATTATTTTGTATATTCTTTCTAGAATTGATGGGATATTTCTATCTTATGAGGCCTTTGGATTCAATGCCATTCTTATCAGGGGTAGGCAGGAGCTGTGATCACCAAAACTTGGGTTGAGGTTTGGCTGTTGTCCTTTGCTGCTCTTGCCCTGTGTTTGTTATTTTGGGATACCAAAGATGCAGCTTCCCAGCTCGCAGAGCTGGTCTCATGAGTCCATATAATGTCTGAGCTGTCTGTTTTTTCTTGTGACCTAGGATCAATATGTTGTGCTGTTTCCAAGTGAACTGCTGCTAAATGGCTCTCTGACTACATCTCTGGTTTTTGTTCCTAAGCAGGCCTGCAGGTCTCTGGGCATGTAAAGACATATTCACTTTGAGGAAAGCCTGCTCTACATTGCCTGTTTCAAAGCAATTTTCATCTAGGAGATTAACAGAGCAGCACAGGGACATCTTAATGTACAGTTACAAATTCAGGGGTGGTTTTCCAGGGAATCTATTCTAGTTTCCAGGTTTAGAAGGTGCTTTCAGCAGATAGTCTCTACTGTTCCCTTAACACCAACTGTTTCTGTAAATGTTCTGACCAGTGAACATATGTAGTGGAATATGCCCAGAAAGGGACATGGCTTTTGTGAGCTAAATATATAATTTAAAAGATTATTTACTGGTTTCCTTGACCAGCATCTTGTACTGTCTTTTGTGTCATTCTTATCCTTGTAATGGATTATCTTGGTCTCCATAAAACACATGATGGGGACATATTTTTGCTGTTGAAAATGTCCCCAGTGACAGAAAGGATGAACTCTAGATGAGCAATGCACTTTCATCCTCATATTTTCACAGCTTGCACAAACTCTTCCTGCTATTTTCCTCCCTGGAGCTGGGAAAGTTTGGTATGCTGAGACCTGATCTCTATTTTGCCATGGCAGGTGACATCTCTGCTCTCACTGTGGACTGCGGACCCTGGTTTTTGGTATTTTTTTGGCAAAGCTTTGCCTTGCAACTGAACTGCAGAGCCTTAACACTAGGCTGTGAATTGAATGTCCTTTGTCCACAGATCAGACCACTTTCAGCAATTCTGCTGGGAAGGGCTGGAGTTGAAACCACAGTGGACCAGTAATAGATGTTTGTTAAGCTCACGGTGAAAGACTTGAGGTGCAGGGGCCAAATGTGCTTAGGATAATTTCTGTAAGCCTCAATGTAGATTATATGCCACTGAGGAACTCCTTTTTGACGTTAACTCCCCTATTGTCCCCAAGTGCTTAATCAAGTCTAGCTGGAGAAAGCAGGGAATTCCTTTTGGATAGAAAAATTAGAACATTGCTACACTTTTTTTCCTGTATATAGAAAACACAGTCAGCAAGTGGATGACAACTATTAGAGTCATGTGGAAGCTCACTTTTGGAATAACATGAGAGTATAACAAAGAAAAAGCCTGGGAATGCTTTTTCATTTTCACAGAAGTGTGAGGATGATAGCACTTCTTGCTGTGAGCTTTCCTTCTGTTCAAGATGAAACTATTAAGAGAAACCACACACACACACACACACACACACACACACACAGACACACAAGCCCCTTTGTTCTGAAAGCTCCCATGTTCTCTGTGTAGTGCTGCTGTCTGAAGGTACCATTTGTGTATTGCTCTGTTTCAAATGCACTCCTTTTTCCTCTCTCTCTCTTCGTGCTTGGAAAATGGTACAGGACTAAGATGAGCAGGCTGATGGTACCAAATACCCTTTGCACACCCACACAGAGAGTCAGAAATAAACATCCCTACATCCCTGCTGTGACCTGGAAGCTTTCTCTTCATTATAGCATATGGGCACACACACAGAGCAAGTGGCAAGAGGAGTCCTTAGCATGCTCTCCATACCTTTTGTTTGATGTGCAGGTTTGTCTACAGTAAATTAGGACTCATGTTTGGGAAGTGCATCTTTTTATATAAGAGGTTCATCCTGTAAGTGGGGCAGGTCAAAGAATCTTGTGTCCCATACTAAGCAGCTTTGACCCATGTAATTCACATCAGATTGTCGCTCTTAATTTGATAAACTAAATGCTAGATTGATAATCCTGCCTTTCTTTTTCCCCTTCTCTTCTTTCTAAATATATCCATGTATCTCTGGCTCTTGACTGCCAACTTGTATCTACCTTGCTCCATAGATTAATCATAAATATGGATATAGATGACAGAAGGTTAAGGGCATGGCAGGAAGGCTAAGCAAAGCTGTGCCATTTATCATTGCTACACTGGATGTTTGGGGGTTGCCTCACCTGTCCCAGCTTCTTTGACACTTTTCAAGGAGTGTCAAGAGCAAAGGTATTAGAACAAACAGGTCACAAAAGCATTAAATTAAATCTTCCCCTACTGGTTATCTCTGTCTGAGCAAATGGCTTTCAATCCTCTATGCCTTTTTGAGTGACTAGGAAAAAAAACCTAATAATTTTCAGTCAGATTGAGCAGATTTACACTCATGTACAGAGAGCCAGACCCCTTGATTGCTGTATGTCACTAGGATGTGCAAGGTGTTTTGAAGGGGCTGATCAGTTGGTGACAAATATTTGTAGACAGTCATTCAAACTGAGTTTAAGAGTTTTGTAAAATTACAAGGATGCTAGGTCATATTCTGGAAAGGAAAGACCATTTTCTTTTTTGCATTGGGCAAACGGAATGAAATATGAATTGGAAGTGGTTAAAAACCCACGAATACTTCTGAAGAGTGAAGATGAACAGTAGAGTCCCTCAATGATTCTGAGCAGCGTGGACAGGAGTGTTGTGTGCCAGGTGCGGGATCTGCTGACATGCAGCCTAAGTTTGGGGCAACACACTTTAAGGAAGATATGAACAAGCAGGAGAGAACCCAGAGGGGAGCTGCAAGCTTTCCAATAGGCTGAGCAAACAGGAGCTGCAAAGGAAGGTTAAAAGAGCTAGAGCCATAAAAATTTACTTGCTCTAAACAGGGAAGGAAGGCAAAGAGAAACCTAAGAGTCTTTGTTCCTATAAATTGTTCTTTTAAAAGTTGTACTGATCTGTTGTGCTGCAAATCCCCAAGATGAGAATAGGTTAAATACTAAGAAGACTTAACTGTAGGACTAGGAGTGTACTGGAAGAGGTTAGCGTAGGTGGGAGGATGTGGAGCTTCTTTCATTAGAGCTTCTCCAAACCGTGTAGGCAGATATTTTACAGGAATGGATTTGAAGGAATATTTGATCCTGTCTTGGTGCATTGGGCTAGACCAAATGATGTTCTTGAGGTACTTTCTGGTTCCACCTTGCTGCAATTTCTGTGATTTGACACAGTCAAACCAATCTGACTTCCATGTAAGCTGGTTGCCTTTTTTTCACTCTGCTAAAATTACTCTGGTCTGAAACAGATGAGATAACAGGAAAGGAGTAAATTTCATGTAAGCAAACTTTTCCAAATGCTTGTTGGATTTGTTTCTTTACTCAGTCTCTTTTAGGAGATTATTAAGGAACAAACTTGTCATTGGATATGAGATAAAGCCGTATCATAAATAAAGTAAGAAGAAAAGCAAAATTTACTGAATAAATAGAGCAGGAATATATAGCTGGTTCTCAGCATGAAAAGATGCCACAGCTCAGCAGATGTGTCACTGAGTAGTATTATGTCTGGTGTTTAATATGGATTAATAACCCAAAAATGGGAAGAATACATAGAAGGAAAAATGTGTAGATAATACAGCAATGTTGAGGTTACCCAAGCCTATAAAAGATTCTGAGGAGGTCTGACAATGAGCTCGCAGAGGCAATTTGCAAGCGTCATAAGAGTAAATGAAATGCAATATGGCTAAGGCAAGGTGATGCACTCAGGAAACAACACATTAGAATTAGTCTTGCTCATTTCTGGGTTCTGAAATAATTTTAACCACTCAAAAGAAAAGAATAAGAAAAAAAAAACATGGCTGAGCAACTCGGTGAAAACATTTGTTCAGTCTGTAGTGGTGGTGAAATAAAAGCATGCAAGATGAGAGAGTGCATTAAGAAAAGGGTAGAGTATAATAGATAAAATAATACAGTACCATTATATAAATTGATGGTACGTGCTCTCCTTGTACATTCTATTCACTTTGCTCACCCTGTCTCTCAAAAGAAAATAACAGAAATAGAAGAATGACCAGAAAAAGGGAACAAAAGTGTCTGGAGTCTTTTAATAGCTGCTTTATAAACAATGATTAAAAGGAGCAACACCATTTTCTTGAGAAAAGACAAATAAGAAGCATTGTGGCAAAGGTATAGAAATAGTCACCACAAAAGAGAAATGCACTCAGCTGTTCCTATTTACTTTTCATTTATTAGAAGAACAACAGGGGAAGCAATTACATGAAAAAAAAAATCTAACTACTTTAAACCCCTGAAGACAAAATACTCTTTTACAAAGTGCTTAATTAAAATATGGAACTTGTTGCCACCAGATAAAATCAGAAACTTAGTAAGAGCTCAATATGATTCAAGCCCAACTCCTATTTGGATACTGGTAAGATTTACAGGTGAAATAGGGAAGACATGAAAATATGGAATAGGAGGTATTAACCTAAGATACAAGGATGCAAGGGGTCTTGCATCTTCTCATTCTGGAGTAACAAAAATCAGCAAATGTCTTGAGAGTAAAAGGCAATCTTTCTTTGTACCACATTTTTGCACATGTGGCCAGTACTGAGCATTTTGGAAGATTTCACATCAGAAGCCTTTTGCAAAGATGGGGTGTTGAAGATGTCAGTGTCATGATATCTGTTTTTTTGAATTGTGGTATTTGAACAGTTTGGCAATGAGGCAGCTGCCTTCCAGTTCTGATTCTGCCACTGACCTTTTTTTGGGTATTTTGCATCTTCTCTTCTGCTTCAGTTTACCTACCTGAACAGAGGCTACACCAATGCAGCCTCATGGTTTAGGAGACTTCTGAGGATTGATCAATGAGACTCCTGTTTGTGAGTCACTTGAACATGCTGAGATGAAGTGTGCTGTTGATAACTGCTCAGTGAAAAGCCCTGGCAGTATGATAGGCTGCAGATTCATGATGTTCCTGCACTATTTCACATGTGGCTGGCCCTTGAAAGAGGCAATTGCATCTCCTCCACCCAGGCATGAATTCCTCTTTCTCCTGCCACCCTGTGGTCATATGGCCATATCTGTAGCATTCAGGACTGTGCTCATGAGTCAGGATTTCCTTTGCTAGACATCATTAAAACACACATTAAAAATTTGATGTCTTCCCCTGCCCACTCTATTTTTGGTGGATGGTGATAATGACTTCTACCATCCCTACCCAAACTGTTCCTGTGCCTGCAGCACTGCCTTGCCTTTCCTGTCTGCACTGGTCTCAGTCCAGAGCAGTTCCTTGGTATGCATGTCTTCTGTCAAGTGCTGATTCAAATCCAGATCCTGTGTTGTAATTCATGACTTGGGAATAGACTAGGAAATAGTGGTCTCGTTTTGAAGGAAAAACAAACAAAGTTGTTTGCTGGGTTTTTTTTCCCTCACATGAGACTTGCACAGAATTCACTCCTTTAGCAGAGTAGGGAGATCAACTGCAGAGTAGAAAGGATCAACTGCACACCTGAAATTTTGACAACTCCACCTCACCTAGATGTCAGCTCTACAATATGCTGTGCATGAGCCACAAATACATATATACCTTTGTTTTGCACTGCAGCTGTGGTTTCTCTACACAATGACACACACAATTTTGTGAGGGTGTGTTCCCTTCATTCCCCAGTGTCCCATCTGGCAGGGCTTGAGGCTCCCGTGGAGCACATATTTACAATTTCTGTCAGGCAATTTTGGCCTAAAAAACAATGAAAGTATTTGAATACATAGTTGTATCTGCCCTAAGTGTTAGAGGAATGTTCAGTCATCTCCTTACTAGGACAAAATCCAAGCTAGAACTTAGTTGGTACTTTTCTAAATGCTTTTACAAATATCAGTCCTCAGGTAGGAACACATCCTTTGCTCTGTTTTTCACACCGGGAATTGAACCCTCTGATCCTAAAAGCAAGAGCCTTTACTGTCAGGAATAACTCTGCTATCCGGCCTTCTATAGCTTCTTCAGCCTCTTTCTCTCCCTGCTTCATGACTAGGGGAGGGAAATTGACGCATTATTGCCTTGTGATGCCCTCTTAAAACCTACCAAAAAACTGTGTGAGCAGTAAATTCCTGCTCCCACCCCTTCCCGTTTTTCAGGTAGAGAAACTGAAGGAGAATTTGTATCAGGACCAGACTTTACAGGTCCTTCTGTCAGTTCTTTCCTCAGTTCAGCAGGATCCACTTGCCTTACACTGATCATCAAGCAGGATATACAGAAAGTGAAGTATAAGAAAGAAAGGAGAGTTGCCTCATGGACTCCAGGGAGATGCTTTTCTTCCTGCCCATCAACAAACAGTTCCCCTTCCCTAGATTGCCTCCAACCTGCAGAGAGCAAATCATGATTTAGACTTTTTCCCAAAATCAATTAGACTCCTTCAGTGATAGAAGCAATTTGTGTGACTTTTAATCTTTTGCTAGCTCAGCCTGATCAGCACTCTTTGAAGAATGTGGAGCCAATGTCTCTGCTAATCCAGGTAAATCAGCCATATCTGGAGACAGACAGACAAAGGGGGAAGGAAGTGAAGCTATTAAAACCAAAGAAGACCCGTTTCAGGACTAAAAGGCATCAGTGAGGTACCTGATTTATAGGAGGAGAGTTGCCTTTCAGTCATTTTTAATGGAATATTATTAAAGGAAAATCAGGAGCTGTGAAACCTTTTGTGTCTCATCTCCTAATGTATTTATTTCTGCAGCAGGGAACCCTGTTAACCCCACCAGGTAATGTATTCCTCTGCTGGCACAGGTGGCAAGGTTGTCCCCTAGAAATTTTATTATGGAACAAACTCAGTTAAATATTTGCACATGAAAAGACTACCTCAGGGTTTTAGGGGTCTTAAATTTGTTTCCAAGGAAAACTGCCTGGTAGCACTGCTGAATCTTCCTGCGTGTGGGTACCAAATATCATAATTTTCATGTCTCTCTGGCTTTTTTTCCTTTGTCAATGCAGATGAGCTTATCTAGATGGATGACTAGGTGGATGGTTGCCTAAAGCAATGTCAGACTCTGGGCAAAGTTTGGGTCACACACATGAATTGCTTTTGCGTAATTTTTCAAGCAGACTAATGGTTGAGATTGTTGTCATTGTAAGAAAGTCAAGTTCCACGTAGCAAATGACACACAAGCCTCAATTCTACAGACACTTAAGCACCTCTTTAATTTTCTATGCTGTAAATAGTCTTGCAGTAGCTGCTGAAAATTCTTATAGAGGACTGTATTGAAATGACAACCTCATGATGTAAAAGACTTTTATCATGTTATCAAGAAAGGCTCTACAAGAGTGAAGATGCCTGTACTGGATGTGTCCTTTGCTTCCTTCATTCCTGTTGTCAGCCCATTCTTAACTCCTCCTCAGTAATACGTTGTAGTACATGCTAACATACTTACAAAGTAAAAAACAAAACAAAACAACAAACAAACAAACAAAAACAAAAAAATAAACAAAAAAAAACCCAAAAAAAACCCCCAAAAACCATTTTCATTGGATTTCCAACTGTATGGTACTGTTGCATGAGAGGAGGCTCCTAGAGGTAGCCTCCATTCTGGCTGATTTAATGGTCAAGGCAGTGTGTGCCAAACTAGAAGGATTTAGGTATTGCATGGAATAATGAGTCATGTGTCTTCAAAGCCTCTGTGGATATAGATCAGCTAGTTGCATGTATGTGGCTATAGATCAGCTAGTTGCCTGTAAGAATCACCCCCTAGTGTCATGGGTTTCAGGAAGAACAGAAGCGCAGTGGGAAGTGTGTTTACATTCAGGTATTACCACTTCAAAAAACAGAGAATCAGTAAAAACACAAATTTGATTTTATAGGATCAAAAAAAGAGCACATTGCAGCACTTTCCTTTTCATTGTACTGGGTCTTCTTAGCAGGCTTTGTGTAAGCAGCATGAAAGTAGCTACAAGAACAAAATTAGGCAAAATCTGGTAGTAGCCTGAAAAGGAAGGTGTAAGTTGCCTTCTGGCAGGGCCTCCCACGGGCTCCCTGCTGAATGACATTCCGTGTGGCTGAGCAATGTGTGTCATCCTCGTGTGTGGGCACACGAACAGCAGCCCTGCCATGGTGATTCCTTGGAAGCTTCTGTTCAGCAAAGCCATAAATGACACCACACGGTAGAAGCCGGTGGAGAACCAAGACCGCAAGCAAGCCAAAAAGCCAGGTTATGGTCTTAGTATCACTGGTGTAAAACTGATGTGAAAATAGCTACTGTCACTTCTGAGTGTACCATGTGCCCTTCTCCTGGAGGCGCCTTGCATGCTGACACAGGCATGGGTTTGGAGCAGGGTGTGTGGTGTGCATTGGCAGAGAGCAGTTTCTTGTGACACCATGGTAATATCTCATTCTGGTTCACAATAAGTGTTTAAAGAGACCATATTAAAGTCTCTTTAAATTCTTCTCAGGCTTCTTGTATGTGTCTGTGCATGCAGAAATTATGATGCATTAGGAGCATATTGTGAGCTCTGGGTAGAGCTGCCCTGCCAAGGGTGTATTTTATCAAAGAGAGAAGCAGAAGTCTCAACAGACAGTTGGGCTTGGTGCAGTCCAGGATCCCAGTTACATGGATCAGAAGAGGTCTCAGATACTCTGATATTCTGGAATTTTTGCTGGGCAGCAAAGCTCTGGCCTAGCAAATTCAATGGAAAATTTCCCAGCGGGCTTTGAGGAGATGTGGTCACAGAAAGGGCTACATTCAAACCAGTTGGAAAAGTGGATATTTTTCCCCAAATGGCAAAGTGATGATCTTGCACAAGTTTTCTTAGCAGATTTCAGAGTCAAAAGGTTCTCCATCTTTTTAGCCAGAAGAAATTCTTCCATATGAAAAGCCTTTTCCTTTTCTTTTGAGGAAAAAAAAAAACCAAGCCAAAACTGATTCTTAATTCATTTAGAAACTGAAATTTCCATTTAAAAAGTGTTTCAAAAGCCAATTTTCAAGCAGATGCACATCCATTCTTTCTCAAATCCAAAGATTATGGCACATACTCATCTACAGTTGCAGATGACTTCCCAGCCTCTCTGCCCTACTTCTCATCCTAGGAGACAGCACGTGAGAGCCCAGTCCTGTTCCTTAATCCCAGCAAAGCTGTGCATACTGCAGCTGGTCCCCATAGATTGCTGCACCACATAAAATGACTATACACAAAATATGCAGATGTACTGTGTACTTTCTTAATAAAAAAATTTCCTTACCCTCTCACAGTCTCCTCTTCCTCCTTCCTTGCCTCCCTCCAAGGAAACTTGAGCCTTTTTAATTTGAGGTTTTAATTTTGTTTTGGTAGATTACATTTTTGTTTATTGCCTTCTGCCCCTCTGAGGCTCCCATACAAGACTTAGCTGCACCTGACTTTAATTTGAAGACTGTCCAAGCTTTCGTCTCTCCTGACCTCACTGGGTTCTCTTTTCTCGTGTGTGTTGTGTGATTTTGTTTGGTTGGTTTTGTTTTGTTTGTGGTTTTCTGTAGCCAGGGATCCTTTGGGCTTCTAGCATGCCTTTTGACATGGGGTGATGGTCCATCATCTCTGGTGTGTTTCCAGAGGCAGGGAAGAATAAGGACGCTGTGTGGTGATGTTTAATTAAAATGTGGAATGTGTACGTTCAGTGGCACGTATTTCATTTGTGCACATATGTAGATGTGTGCATATGTATACGCCTTGCTGCTAATTGCTCTGAGCCCCTTTCTTGCTTTCCTGTGCTGGCATTCAGTGTTCTCTGTTCGCTACAGGGGAAAGAAAAAGCAGGGAGCACACCGAAATGTCACAGCTGAGAGGGTTTCTGTAATCCTCCAGCATATGTTCAACATTAAAGCTCCTTCAGCAAGTCTGATGTGCTCACAGTCATCATGGGACCAGCAGTTAAAGCGCCACAGTGCTGCCAGGAAAACGTTATCCTGGCCCTAATTGAGAGAGACTTATCTAATGTTTCATTTCCTAATTAGTCCTTGTCAGCCGCTGGAAGGCCGCAGATTCTGCTGGTGGCACGGGGCCCATCGCCGCTGTAATTGAAGTTGTTCTGACAGTCTGGGGCTTTGGGGTGAACCATAAAGTAAGGCTGATGGTTCGGGACCAAACGGGGTGGAAATAGGAGAGAGGGTCAAGCATCAGCTCAGACACATTGTGAGCATGCTCTGCCAAACCTGAATGGTCACGAATCAACTGTGAAATGACAGAGATGACAGAATAACAGTGAGGGAACGAGAACATCACTCCATGCTGTACTCAGTGGGAGCGCAGGTGGTTGGAGAGAGCGAGCCAAAAGGAGCAGCTGGGACCAAACACAGTGGGGGAGAAGATCCTTTGCTGGAGAGCAGCTAATGGGCAAGGACAGGCCAGTCACAAGGAATGCTGTACTCATCTTCAGAGCACAGGGCAGCAAGAAGTACTTTGCCATGAACTTGAATCTCAAAGCAGTGAAGAACGGTATCTTCCTTAAACAATGTTGGCCTCTCCTTCATCCTTGTCATTCTCTGGATAGAGAGAATGAGTTTTGTTGATGTACTCAACCTCAGCTCCTTCATGTTTGAGCACCATGGCTGAGTTCTTGTCTTCCTTACCACCACTAGCTGTTCCCTTTCTCTGCTGGGACAGGGCATCCATTTAGTGTTATGTGCCAGCAGCAGAACCAACACACAAGGCAGGAGCATCCTCCTGCCGTACTAGGGATGTGGGCACTTGACACAGTGTTACATCAGCCTGGGACAGGGTGTTGAGCTAGTGATTGAGAAAGAAAGTTCTAGAAGCCTCTTCCAGATAGATAGGATGAGAATCTGTGCTTGAGATCACATTATAGCTAGAAAGAAATTATTTGTGATTGCTTAGCAGAGGAGTTGTGGTAAACAGTGGACTAGGATGCATCAGGTGGAGGAGCCTGGCTCATCACACAAATCCCAAAAGCTTTAGGGGAGCATCTCAGCACCCCTGGACTTGGCAAGCACAGCTGGCAGGCACTCAAAGGACAGGTGGGCAACAGGAAGCCTGTAGGAGGAAAACACAGACAGTGTCAGCTCTGAGGTTCACAGGGCATGATCACTTGCTGGCCTTCTCCAGCCCGCCAGTCCCGTCTCTCCCCTTGTGGCTCTGGGAAGTGGGGCAGATGGGATGAAAGCCTTTCCACAGTGGGACTGTGCTGCCTGATGTGCCTCAGGTCCCATGGCAGTGCTGGCTGCATACTGGGCTGTGGCACTTCTGCCTGTGCCTCAAGAAGTCATGACCCTCACAGTGGGGTCTGCAGCTCATGGGACATGTCACAAGAGGCACATGCACAGTGTAGCAGGCAGTGGTAACAGGGAGACAGCAATCCCCTTAACCCAAGATAAATTCCTGCCTCTCTTTGCTGACACTGACAATATTTGGGTTTTTTTCCCCCTCTGGGGCTCTAGATTTATCTTAGTCTCCACCCAATGTCTTTCAAGGAAGAACATGCCATAGAAAATCCTACATACTCCCAGGATACCTGCCTTCTGTGGGTGAAGGTGGAAGGTGACTGGCACTAGCTCTGTCTGGCACAGGGTACCAGGGAAACAGTCCCAGCAGGCCCAGCATCCATAGCTGGGCATACAAAGAGCTCAGCCCCAGTACTCTCCAAGGCTGAGTGAGCCCCACAGTCCATTGGGTGAACTGATACAGTGTGCTCCTGCAGCTACCCTGTAGGGTCCCTCTCTGTCCCCAAACCATGTCTGGGGGCCTGTCTGGCCACTCCAGGTCACACAGGCTCTTCCTACTGTGCACGGGAGCCAGGGCAAATCTCTGGGTGTAGATGTGCAACTATCACGGTGATTAAGAAAAACTTGAGAAAGCTAAATAAGCTCTCTCCTTAATTAATATATTCAGTGGTCCTGGCTGTGAGTGGACAAGCAAACGTGGACTTCAAGCACAGCAGCTGAAAGGAGAGGGATGGCACTTGGCACCAGATGGTGTCATAACATAGTAGGAGAAGGGGAGTTGGAGTGTGCTTGTCTAAATTCAATATACACATCTTAAAGTCATAGAATAGTTTGGGTTGGAAGGGATCTTTTAAGGTCATCTAGTTTAACCCCCCCCTGCAATGAAGAGGGAATGCAATAAACATTTTCTTTCAGAGCTTCTCTTGTTTCCTACCAATGCCATAAAGAAAAAAAATAGGCTTTAGAATACATGTGAAGCCTCATAGTGTATGTAATTTCCATAGAAGCCACCCACACTATGTAGCTTGCTCCTGACGCCTGCACAGGTGATTTCTCCCTCTGTACTGATCAGGTTGCTTGACCTCAGTGCCCTCTGTAAACCTGTGAACTTGAAGGCAGCATAATAAATTCCCACCTCATCCTAGATGCCTGTCAGCCTGAAACTCCCGCAGTAAGGTGAAGGGGGAAAGAGGGGGCTCATGTCTCTTTACCAAAGCAGGCTGGCTTCTCTAATGCCCCATTAGCATACCACACACCAGCATTCAGCTTTTAATTAGTTACGTGGTGTGATAATTAAGTAGTATTTCTCCACAATTTTTCTTTTGTGTGGAGCAGAGGGGAGGGGGGTGGTGTCTGTTGGGGATGGGAGTTGAGGTTGTTTTAACGTTGCAAGTAATTGCAACCCCAAGGAGAAGAAGAAGCAAAATGCAAACTCCCCCCGGGAGAGGTGTGGAGCCCATGCTGGGCTTTCTCCTGTCCCTCCTCCCATTCCCTCTGGCACGGGCCTACGCTCCTTCCCTCAGCAAAGTGCTCAGAGGATAATAACACATCCTCTGGAGCATCCTCCTCTCCTTGTCAACGCATGCACCTTCAGATCCTGATGGGCTGACAAAGCCTGTCCTCTGGCCTAGATTGACAGCTGTTAGGAAGAGGGGAAGAAGCTGAAGAAGAAAGCTCTGGATAGGAAGAATCACAGGCTTTCCCAGAGCTGGAGATCTGTACACAGAGCAAAAGTGGAATAACTGAAAAGTGTTTCATGGTGACATGACAGAGCAGGGTGCTGGCTGCCCAGAGCTAGGAGGGAGGACGTTCTGCACCATAAAGTGTGTGTCAGATTTGGTGCTGCAACATGTGTGGTAAGGAAAAACAGCTTTCCTGCTGTCAGGAACAGCGAGGCCCCATGCCCAGCTGCAGCAGGGCAAGTGTGGCCTCCTCAGCTGGGAATCTCTTACTGGCGAGCAGAACAGGTATAATTGATCCATGCAAAGCAGGGGAAGAAATAAAATAAAGCCTATTACCAAAGCAGCCTGTTGTTTCAGCAGCATGCACGCCATTGGGCTGCTTATGACAGGGAAACAGATGGCAATTCTGCAAGCCCTGCACATCCTGGCACACGTGTAAATTCAAAGAGTTACTGCATCATGGAAGAGGCAGATGCAAGTTTGTTGGGATATGAGATAAAATACAATTTCATAATGAACTTGGCAGCTATGCCATCCCTTAATCAGTTTGGAATTATCTCCATTAAACATCTCCTCACTTCCCAACAGGAAACTCAAATGACAACTAACCCTAAAATCTGATGGGTTCATTGTCTGTTAAGCAAAGACTGGGATTGCTGTTATGCAAAGATTGGGATACATCTTTTAAGTAAGCTCCAGGAAAACCTTTGGACAATTATCCAGTGGTTCTCACAGCAACGAGGTAACATAAATCTCTTGGCCTACAAGGACATCACTGCCAAACCATAACGTAGGGTTTTCATATGCTAAGGTGACATCCAGCACATAAGTTTGCTTCCATGCCCTGTCACATCAGGCATTCCTGGTTTATCTGGGAGGGAGAGATTTATGTGCTCAGAATGTCAAGCTCAGGCAGTGCTGAGGTACAGATGCATTTTCTCCTTGTAGGAAACCTTTCAGTGGACATCAGTGTATGCTCTAATACTGAGTATTGCTAAATTTCACATTTTCACACCAGTCTGTTCCTGGAGTGGGGTCATCTTCTCCAGGGCAGCCCAAAATGAGAGTTTCTGGTAAGTGATATTGTTTTGACCACTGTGTCTTTGCTGCTATGGGGCAAAGCTGTGCATGGCAGTGGCCAAAAAATGCTCCCGAGGGCTCATCTACATGCCATGGAGAGAGGCTTTCTAGGAGGCAGTTTAACAAAGATTAATTGCAAAAATGAAGTGTCAGGTTTCTTGTCACTGGCTCTTGCTCACTGTGTCCAAGAGGGCAGAGGGCACTGAAGATCCATGAAACTCTACACAGATGGGCAAGGGAGTTGAACAAAGAGTTGCAGAGCTGTTATGCATTGTTGAGCATAGGCTGCTGTAATGGCATTGGGAAAAAGGGCTGGGAAGTTCTCTTGGTGAAAAATGGGAAGGCTTTGCCCTGACAGTAGCTCACCGTCCTATTGCTCAACTCTGAGGCTGAGGCCAGTGCTTTGCACCTTTCCTGCTTGCCCAGACCTGCCTCCCAGATGGGCAGTACCCCTCATTCCTGCCCCACTTTCCCAGTCTCAGACCCATTCTACCCCAAGAGGTACTACTCCTGCCTAAATGTCTTATATGAAAGTGTCCAATGGGAAAATCATCTGCAATTACCGGGATACTTTTTTCATTGATGAAGCTCAGCTTGGAATTTGGAGTACAAGACATAAAAGACTGATAGAATAGAGCTTGATTGATAGCTGGCATGATTGCAAAACTACAGTACCTGCATCCAGCTAGCTATAAATTGTACCACAGTTCCTATCAGCCAGCTTCTCTTGAAACATTTGATTAGAGCTTCTTTTAGCTACCCTTGGCCCTCCCCAGCTGCTAGGAAAAGGGCTTTTGTGTGAACAAACCTTACGTGATTTGAGCTGAAATCGTGTCCTAAATATTTGAAGTGACATGAATTGAACACCCACATCCTTTTTTTTTGGTCTTGAACTGGCTACTAGAACTGTTTTGCGAAGTGGTTGAGTGTTTAATGGCTAAGGTATAAAAGTTGCTTGCCCAAAATAACAGGACAGAAGTGCCACAAGATTATTTGCTGAAAAAAATTATTCTTTTCCTTTATTTTGGTTTTCATCTTGCTACTGCCACAGACATTCGAGCAAATCCAGGATTTTTTTTGTATTCCACATCCTGGCATCCCCAGGAAAGAAAGCAGCCGGTTTCTATACTGAGTTGGAACCTGGCTGCCCTTGTGTCCCATTGGGAAGCCCTATGGTGATGTCACTTAAGAGCTGAGACACAGCACTCAGCAGCTCAAGCACCATTCCATGCTCACGAGGCAATGCTGGTGCCTTCACATTGCACATCACTGTGGCATCGGCACAGCAACTTGTTCCTTCCATGGCAACGCTTCCTTGGGGAGTGTCCCCACTGGGCTTTCAGGCATGCTGTAGGGGGGCAATGAGAATTGCCCTGTTCCCCAGAGGAGGTCATTAGCAGAACAGGGAATTGAACCCCACACAGGTTGCTGTATCCAGTCTTGCCCTTTTCCCTCTAGAGAGAGAGCTCCGGGCTGAAGAGCATCCTGCCAATGTGAATGTGAGTCACGTTCTGCTAAGCTGTGCACCTATGTGATAGTACTACCAAGTTTAAATGACAATGGGCAGAGACCTCCCACACAGAGCCGTCAGAGTAGCATTTATTTATTTATTTATTCTCTTTTTTGATCATTTAGTTTAAATCAATGTGGCACACACTGGTACGTTTTCCAGTATAAATCAACACCAAAATATAGTTCTGTCCTTGTTATGTGTAAAGGCTGGTATATCCCTCTGCTTGGCAGAGAGGGCTCCAGGGGCCTGACAATGAAACTTGCCTTGGGGGAACACACTTTTGCATTCACTTCCCAAATTGCCTATTGCCTCTGCAAGCACTTTTTCTTGAACTAATGAGAATAATAAGCTTTTATGTAGAGGCACTTGCAACATGTGTTTACTGCTGTGAAAGAATTTAGATTGAGGCTTAAAGGAAAGCAAAATAGGGTATTGTCTGGGATATCTCCTTGAGAACAATGTCAGTTTAAGTAAGAAAACTCAGGATTGTTGAGTATACTTGAACTTGGTTGTGGGATTCTTTTGATGGAAGCAGAAATGAAATAAAACCACTTACAGGCTTTGAATCAAAATGCTGGCTACATTTGGCAGAAATCTGTGCATCAAATTATTCTGGTATTTGTTGCTATTAAGAAAAACCTGAATAAATTTCTCAGTGCTTGATTTCTTTGCGTATTGAATGGGAAAGGAAGAAAGTGCCACTCTACTTCCAGGGAACAGAACTGCAGAGGAAGGAAAGGATTTCACAAGCTGACTCAAAAGATCGGTGTCCATCTTGAGACTCCCAATTATTCTTTCTGATTCCTCCTTTTCACAGTACTCATGAGTTTTCATATCAAGACCCCAAAGTGATGACGTTACAGCATGACACTCATGCCATATGAGAGGGGAGCATAAGGATTTAGAAGGGAGAATGATGGATCTGCCTTTTCCTTGCAGAACGCTTTTGCAGCCCTTAATGGATCTCTTCCAAATGAAAATATGCAGGCCAGAAAGGGCTTGCTGGCTGGTTTTCTTATGGTAAATAGGGCAAAGCAACTGCCACCCACTGAGAGCAGTGTGGAGCAGATGAAGGGAAAACTTTAATAACTTTAACAGCGTGTCAGAACTGAAGCTATGTCAAGGAAAGCTTTCCTCAAGGATCTCTGGAATGATGTAATGAGCACAGCAGTGAGGGAAGAAGAAGCAAACCCTACAGAATTTGGGCTATGGCCTTGTGCCCTCATGCCCACAGGAAATGTCTTGTTCAGCACAGCTCACAAGCTGGCTGTGCTTTCTAGGCACTCCAGGAAGGTGCAGACAAATCAGAGAGAATCTGCAGAAGCACAGCTAGCATGATTAAAGGGCTGAAGGATTGACTTATTAGGGAAGAAGATTAAAAGAACTAAATATGTCGAGGTTGGCTAAGTATCAACTTAAGACGGGACATGAATGATAACAATCTACCAGCTTCTGAAGGATTCAAACAGCTGTGAGAGAGAAAGAAAAGGGAGGAATTGACAAATCTGGTTCAAGGGGTGACCAGTAACTGACTGAGCATGCAATAATTTTGGTCAAATAGAAAAAGAAGAAAAAGAATCCAAATCAAAATCCTAGATAGAGGATGAGTACCTAAAAGGAAATAACAGACACTGAACTGAGTTGCATTTTACATAGATGTGTGTGGTGTGAGCTGAGCCCTGTGCTTGAGCATTCTCCTAGGTCTTGGCTGTAGTCCATCAGTACTCCTGACCTTGCTACATCTGTCAATAATTGCTCCTCCTCAGAGCATGGCTGCTAACACATACACAGGTTAGAGTGAGAAGTGTGTGCTGGGCACTCTGTCCTCGCTGAGGTCAGATCTATGAGGAGTTGAACATAGGAGCTGAGCTGCTGATCTGGGTGGGGAGCTGCTCAAGTGTGCCTCGTGTTCCTGTCCTGTCTTATTGTGGGGATCTGAAGTACTTAAGTGTTAGCTTTGTACCTTTAACTCGCCAGTAGCATCAGGAATCGGATTAAAGATTTCACCTCCTCTTCATTTTTTTCCTGCAAGCTGCATGGCCATTGCATAGAGCATGTGCTGAGCTGCCAGAAATTCTGTGTGTTGAGGAACTTACTTTAAAGAGAGCATGAAATGGAGGTGTCAGAAAGCTTCATGCTGCTAATTAAGCTGGTGTGCACAGAAACATAACTGTTGTCAGGGTTTAATTCTGTATCGTGCCTTAAAGCTCTGTTGATGCAGTTCTCTCCTCCTGCCCTGCAGCCTCCCAGATCTCCTCACCCAGCACTTCTCTTGACAGTTCAGCCCATACCCTTGCTCCCCACTACTGCTACATTTCATCCTCTACCCTGTGTAGGTAAGCTTCTCCAAAAAAAGCCCCTAGCACATCCTCTGGGTTCTCTGCTCCCCTCTGCTTAACATATGTCCCCCAGTGTTAATGCTCAGCCTGCCCCTACAAGGATGACAAACTCTCTTGGAAGGGTCCGTTGCTTTGTTGCTGGTAAACCCGAGATGGGCCCATGAAGAAACTGAATATGTGTGTTTTGGAAAAGTGCAAGAGAGCTGGGCCTTGGCAGGGAAACACCTGGGCTACACTTTGTTCCACAACAAGGTCCCTCAGGCACAGGTTTCACTCGCCTCTGTGGAAGTCAGGTGTAAACAGACAGTAGAATTTTCAGGGAAGAGGGAGATTTCTGTATTTCTGTCCTCATTAATAGGTGGCACAAGGACCAGAGGACGTGGCGTTCCTTGCAGTACGCTTGGGTTCCCAGCCCTCAGTCCCTGTTTGTGCAGGCAAGCTCCCGGGGAAGGATGAGGCTGTGTTGCACTTCTGTGCTATGGAGGTGGAGCTTCTTCAGCCCCTGCTCTGCTCTGCTCACCAGTCCTTGCTGAGGTCAAGGCATGTGGATTTAGTGATGATCCAGCATTAGCTACATTGCAGACGGCAGTGGTGGCTTGACCTTGTGGCATTCTCTATATGTCTTCATAGTCTGCCATTCACAAGGTGTGGATTTACCAGAATGAGAAGGGCTGTAAGAGGGACTTGCTGCCACATAACCAGTACAGGCTGTATGTGCTGCCTCATTTCATGGGGCTTTACAGTCCTTCCACTGAGTCCAGGACCTGGGACACCTCTTGACACACAGGCAGAAATAACCAATATTGCCTGTAATTCCCATGTTGGTTATCTATACAAACGATGGAGAGATGCTTGAGAGGTCAAGGTAGGCAAGATGTAGTGCCAGCAGAATACAATATGGGGGTGTGTTCCCATACAATAAGTTCTGCATTATTTGAAGCCAGCCCCCCTTCTCCATGTGATCAACTATACTGCCTGCACCCTCCTTCCTCTGCCTCCCCCCTCTTGCACAACGGCTGTTTTGCAGAAAACACCATGGGGAAAGCAGCTTTTGCTAAATGTTTTATAACGTGCCAGGGAACCTTTATCAAACATTTAATCCCAAACCTGGCTTTGAAGCAGGGAGGCATACAATTCCGTAATTAACTTTTTTTTACCTTCTTTTGCTAATCGCTGATAAAAAGCTTAATTCTATTAACAACTCGACTTGACAAATTGCACCGTTCAACGGAAGCGTTTAGAAATTAATTACGCATTTTATTGCATTAGATCGGATAAACAGGGGAGCGCCGGCTGAGCAGGAGAGGAGCATCAGCGCAGGGCCCACGGTTGGGATGGTGGCCATTTATTTCACCAGCTCCAAGTGAGCAGTTCACATGGCTGGAAAATTGCTGACGAGACTGTTTTCCTGTTTGTTTGTTCTGGTCTCTGTGCTGATTGCGAAAGTTCCACGTAGGAGAGTTTATTTTTGTAAAGGTGAATTGCAAAGCTATGGTGAAAACTCAGCTAAGCACAAATTTCTGTGCTGAACAGCCTCCAGGGGGGACAGCCAGGCTCGGTGAGTCTGAGGATAATGAGAATATGGGATATCTGAGCACATTATGAGGTGCACAACCAGAGAAGCCTGTGTGGCACAAATCAACAGACCAGGACAAGGGGAAGCCCAGTACTGTTGTGTGTACGTCAGGGAGCCCCTGGGTTTTTAATATATGTGTGTGCATAGATGTAGATGCACATGCATATCAGCATGCCTACATACATGCAGACAACATGCATATGCATGTAGATACAAATATATTCTCAAATTCCCTGGTGTAAAATTCAGAACCCATTCTTAGTTTGTTGAAGGTAGTCTGAAACAATAGGGGAGATAAGAAACCAAAATGGCATGTCAGTTTTATCTACCATTCTGCCTGCCCATGGTGAGATTTAAGGCTATTATGATTCAGAATTGCATTAGTGAGTGTCTGGGTTTGAGATGCAGTTTTCACTCTGGGTTGTTTTCAACCTTGCTGACATTTGGAAGAAGATTTTGGTTCATTCCTGTTAACCTGGAATGCATGAATGGCATATCTTCTTAATTCCAGCTTTGCTGCCTGTGTGCTGGGTTGTTTTTTTCTCAACTTTGTTTTTACTTCTTAGAGGCACATCAATAACCTTTCTCCTTGGCTGTAATCCATATAGTTGTGACCCTGATGAGTTTTAGTCTGATTCTGGAAAAGGCAAGAGGAAGAAAATGAACTTCATTTCTCACTTCAGCTTCATTTTCTGTTCGTGGGCTGGATAAATGTGGGTGCCTGTAACCAGCTCTGTCAGCTGGTAAGCTTTTTCTCCAAGATGTGTGTGGACTAGGCTGTTTGTGTGCCCTGGGGCAGCTCCTACTTCCTCCTCACAGGCTTCATTTGCAGGGTAGGGACACACAGAGGGGGCAGCAAAGCCCAGAGATGATTCAGGCCAGCCTGAGCCCTCCCTTTATTCCCCCAGTGAGTCTAGGAACAGCCTCAGGAGAGTGAGGGAGCAGGGATGGCAGTGTCCAGACTGCCCAGGAAAAGACCTGCCCCCACAGGGAGTCAGAGGGTGACCTGCCCGCACAGCTTCAGGTGCTTGTTCATAGAAAGCAGCTTGCTCCAGCCTGGTTCTTGGCCATTTTTAATTCCTGGCAGCCCCCACTACAGAGACCTCTCCAGCCACATCCCCTGAGGCTGTGTCGGTCTGTCCTTCACACACAGTCTGCAGCTGGTGGCCAGAGCTCTGGAGCAGCAGTCACAGGATGCTCTCCTGACATCTATTTTTACAGTGCTTTGCAAAGACAGTAAGTGGGGACTCTGTTAGAGCTGTTCCTGGGTGCAGGACGTGCAGAGGTGTAGGGAGACAGTAGAGGTGCTGGGGAGCAGGGAGGTCATTTATGCTTCCTAGGTGCCCATAGCTCTTTACATTGAGCATTTCCTTTACTTTGAAGGCATTGATCATAATTCTTCAGTTATAGCTAAGTTTAGATTTCCATTTTCAGGCTTATTTTTCGCTTTCTAACCTTTATTAGGAGAAACTAATTTGTTTGCATAGTGAGATGTTCAAAAGCAGATAAGACTTGTCAAGAGCAGGAGAGATTTTTTCTTTCTTTTTTTCTGCCTCTCAGAATATGTGGAATTAGAAATATGCATGCTTTGGAAAAATCATACATTGAGCTCATCCTCTCTTAGTGCATCTTGAGTCTTCTTGACTCAGGTGCTCTCTGGCTTGCCAGAGCTTATGATGTCAATACTCCTACACAGGTATTTTTCAAAAGCAACAGCTGGGAATCAGAGAAGGGAACCCAAGAAGGTGCATGGCCAGTTTTAGATAGCTCTTATTAGGGAGGGGAGTTTGTGGGGAGACAAGGGGCTGTGGTAATCAAAGGCAGGCAGAGAGTAATCTAGTTGTGGGAGCATGAGAGAGGCAGAAACAGATATATAGATGGTGCACAGCAACTAAGAAAAGAAACATGATGAAGGAGTGAAAGAAAAATAAATAAAAGTTAATAGAGCTAAGCAAAAATACTGAGAAGAAAAATACAGTGCTACTGAAAAAGGGAACAGAATGAACTAAGAGACAGGGAACAGGGACGGTGCTGAGAAAAAAAATATTAACAATGAAAGATAGATCACAGCATGCTAGATGGCAAGAAATAAACAGCATGTTTATACAATTTCAAGGAAAACTACTGAGTCAAAATGTGTAGAGGGAAAAGGGAGGGAGAGGAAAGAAGGCAAGGTTGGAAAAAAGAAATTCAAAGGCTCCTTTGAAAAGAATAATTAAGTCACTAAGGCATCAGTGCCAAATTACTGTGGTACTCCAGGGGCTGAGGCATTCAGCAATGAAACCTGTGGGGATTGCTGGGGAGGAGGGCTGAACCGAGAGAACCAGGAGACTGGTGGCAGGATCCCAGCCCACCCTCCCCAAGCACTGTGCTGCCATGTGCTGCTGCTCTGGGTCCCTGCACAGCCCCTCTTGGCAGGTGTGGTTTGGGGAAGACATGTCTGGAAAAAATGGGGAGAGGGAGAAATACATTTACCTCAATAACCCTTTTGGCTGAGGGGTCTCTGTTGCTTTTGAGGCTCCATCTGCCCTTTCTGAGGTGCTACCCTTGGCACCCTCTCTTTTGAGTGCAAGGCTAGCATTATACAAGGTAGAAGCTAAGGGGTGATATGCTGTTGATGTCCAGTGATGCAGGAGGAATTTATTAGTATTTAAAACTAAATCAATGCACTGCATGAAAAAAATGATCCTTTGCCCTGAATATTAATGTCAATTTGACATATGATAATTTAAATTTAATTTAGTTGTATAGGATTCCTCCTCAGCCCTATGCATGAATGGACAAGTAATTTTGCAACATGACTTCATCCAGCCTCTGTGCTTGCAAAGCCATCAAAACATGCTCAGCCACAGACCAGGATTTCCCTGTCTCCTTTCTCCCCTGGTCCCCTGCTTTCCTTTACTGTTTTTACCGCTAAGCTTGATGGAGCATGGCAATGACAAATGTGAAAACAGTAAGCAAAAGATTTTCACCCTTGCAGAATGAGCCCTGGCAAAACCACCACTGTGTTCCTTGCTCAGGTTCCAGGAGCTATTAATAGATGTCTGTGAAGGTTTATTAATTATGCTGTTATACTGGATCTTCTTCAGTATGAACAGTGTGCACATTTTGTTCCCATTTCCCCATGTCTTTCTGCCACCTGAATAAGCCTCTGCCACAGCAAAAAAAAAAAAAAATTTAAAAGAGAAGGAAGCAGCATATCCAGGCAGGCCTCTTCCAATGTGCTTATCCCATGCGGGTGTACCCAAAAGATCTTTGTCCTGAGAATTCATCTTGTGCTGACACTGCAGTTGTAGCTGGGTAAAACAGCAAAACTTGGTGTCCTCAGGATGTTGTGCAAATCAGACTTTCTTTTGAATTCTGCTGGGTGTCAATTGACAGCTCCCTGGAAAACCCACCAGGTGAAACATGTCTGTAAGAGTTCATCATTTACAGGCCTGACACCTAGAAGTGCAGCTGAGCATCTCAGCTTCCATTAATAGAAGTCAACATGACCTGACAGGACTTTGATGTCCTGCAAATAACACCAGGTTTCAGCAGGCCAGCAGTGGCTCTAGGGCTTTGTGGGCAATTTACAAGGGACTGCTCGGGTCCCTTCACTGAAGAGCTTAGCCTTTAAGAGCATGATCCTGTAAATCGGTGCTTAGGCAACTAGCCCATCGAGTTTAATGGGATTACTTGTGTGAGCCAGGCTTTGTGAGACAGTCATGAGGAGTGGTGGGAATGGATGGAGCTGCAACATTGCAGCAGAGCATGAGGGGAATGCATGCTGCCCTGGGAATGCAGTTACTGCACTCACAGGGGAGTGGTTGGTGCCACTTGGGAGGGGGTATCGCCGCTTGTTCTGCATGCTGCTGGAAGTATGTTGACGGCTAGATAAAGGCAATGGGACTGGGGCTGTTTGGGCAGGGAGGATGCCAGAAAGGTCATCAGATGTATTAGAGTTGAGGAAATGTGTGTGATGGGTGGAGAAGGGGACATGGACATGGGGGAAGGTGCAGACAGGCACAGCTGTGAGCAGTGCCAGGACCATGACTGATGGTTTCTAAGGTGGCTGAGGCACCACCAAAGTGAGGCAGAGGAATATTCATAATTATTTTGTTCCAATTCAAAAGCAAATCTTAAATTGATTATCTCTGCAGCCCTTCTGCTCTCTCTCTCTGCAATCTTGGTAGCTTGGGGTAGAGCAAATACTCACAAAGAGGATAGTGCTATTAAGAGTATTTCTATCAAAGGTGAATTTGCAATGGTCTATTGGATGAAGAAATTTGCATTTTGTGCTGCCAACTGTTGTCTGAGTCATAGGTTCTGTTTTTTGCTGGCCCTTAATTAGCTGAGTCAAGTTGGATAAATCACACACTAATTTACCTACCAAAATCCTTGAGTGGCCCGCCCACAAATAGGTGCCATCTCAGTCTGACTGGATCACTTCCTGAGCCTCTCAGTGCATCATGCAGGCCATAAGCTTTGCTGAGAAGCACTGGTGGTGCTTTCCACAGCCCTTCACATAAGCTCATCCTCAATCCATACTAAAGCTTGCACATTTTCCAGTGTTTCCATCGTACACATGATTTGCGTTGTGCTGATTTTGTTAGTGATGCAGATGTTACAGTCCGGTGGTATGTAGGGGGGAATGATGGATTTTACAGCTGACTGCAATATTCACAATATGTTTAATGTGTGAGGAAAAGATTATTTGCTGCCAGAAAATACATCAATAATCCCAAATAACAAATAAGCATCAGAGACGGATATTTACTTTGCTATCAAAAAAATGCTAGCTTTCATCAGATGCTTTTATTTTCTCACTCACTTTGTAACTCATAAGTGGGTTTGGTCAGCAGTACAGCTTCCTCCTGATTTCAGTGGGGGAAAAGAAACCCCTATCTATAGCCCTGCAAGCTATTACCTCTTAAAGCACCATTTGACATGAGTTTCAAGTGCTGCTTAGCTCCAAGTTTTCAGAGTCCTGTGATGTCTGTCCAGGAAACCCAGTAATGTTCTCCAGATGGCATTTTCTAGAGGATGGCATCCACTTGCCCTGGATGTAATTTCTACATCCATAGGGATGGGCAGGGAAAAAGGACAACTTGGCATCCCCCTTTCCCTGGCAGCAAGCTGCATTAAAGGCACATCCTCCTCCTGCATTGCACATCAACAGGCTGCCTCTTCACTGTCCCTGGTCAATTTGTCATGCCCAAGGACATCCTCCTGTCTCTCCCACTCTCCCTCCTTTTCATGCTGCCCAGTTTTCTGCCAGGTTGCTGCCCTGATGTCACCCCAAGAGCTGGCTGGCATTCTGAAGTCTACAGGATCACCTCTGTTGGAAATGCTCGTAGTCCTTGTTGCTGCTGGGGATGGGGAGGAAACTACAAGAGTCCCACCAAAAGCTGGACATTGGTACAGCCACACTGGAGCCGGCAAACCATCCTCTTCCTTTCTTCCCTTCAGCCTGGGTGGTTGGCAGCCTTCGGGACGCTGGCTGAGGCAGCTGTGGTGTTCTTGAAGCGGGTGGCTTGGGGTTCATGCTTCCAGGCTGCACGTGGGCCCTAAAGGGATCTCGCAGGAAGCCAGATGCCATGCTCATCTGTGCACTTGCCTCTCTGCCTCTGTGTGTGCCAGCTCACAGAGTTGGCACGTGTGCTCGGGCATGGAGGAGAGAAGGAGGGGCAGGTGCTGGCTGTATTTCCAGAAGTTTCTGGAAAGAGGGTCATGGGCTGCCTCTTGAGGGCCTCCCTCATCAATGTGGTGTCCAGCACCTGGTAGACTTCCTTAAAGAACTCAGGTTCAAGACATCTAATGTTGGACATGCAGCATGAGGGCTGGCAAAAGCAGACCAGGCAGCACATCCTCCTCTCTAGGAAAGCTGTTGATTTTTCCTTCCAGGAAGGAAGCTGAAGTGAAGTGATCCACGCAGATGAGCAATATGCAGCTCTTGGGAGGGATGTGTTTGTCACCTGAGGTACACAGGCACCCCAAGCTCTCCGTGCTGGAATGCCTGGATTGGTACATCTGCCTTCCCCAGGGAGTAAATGTGGCAGACAGGCTGGCATGTGGGCGATGCCTGGTTGGGCACACACGCGTGGGGTTGTGTGGGGGTGCGCCACCCTGTCTTCTGCACGCGTTGGCCAGCGAGTGAAGTGTGCACGCATTCCCTGCCTCTAACTACGGGGATTGTTAATCCTGTTTATAGCCAGCAGCAAGATGGGCAGGGAGCTGCTTAACAAGAGCTGACACATGAAAAAAATAAGGCTTTTGTCTCCTTTGTACATTTAACAATTCATGAGGTTTGGGGTTGAATAAGACATTTAATGAACATTGGCCTGTTCGGGCTGCCTGCAGCTGGTCATTTCTCACCCAGGCTGGGTGCTTTTAAAGGCAGAAGAAGGAGACATGAGCTCTGAGTTATAAAATTTTAACAAATAAATGGCATTTCCTACTTACCTTAAAATGGAGAAATAGGGAGGAAAGCTAATAGCTGTGTTTTCAAGTATCTGGAACAATGGCAGTTTTGTAGACCCAGTGAAAACCCAGCTAAACTGAAGTAAAGATTCTCTGTGAATGGCTTTATTTATTTATCACTGAAACTATTTGTTCAGTGGTACAGGAATGGAGCCAGAATCCCTGCTTGTTTTGCAGCAGGCACCTTGTTAGTTCTCTTCTTAGATCTCACAGAAGCACAAGGGGTGGAGCAATGAGAAGGAAACAATTAGGGAACGGATCAGACCTTGTAAGGTTGGCTGATTAGGAGTCAGAAGAAGAAGAGGCGGCTGAGAAGACTGGGAGACCTTTGCCTGTGGTTATATGGATGCATGTTTACCTGCATCCGTGTCATCTTTGTTATATTTTATGTAAGATCACTTCCCTTCACTCTAAAAGAAGAAATTAAAAAGAGATAAATATGTTTACACATTTTAAATGTTCAGAAATATCACTTCATGTGGTCACTATTATGTTGCTGTGCTTCTACTTGATTCACTGAACCAGTTTCTATGATGCCAACAAGAAGGATCAGATTTAGATTGCACAGCTCTTCCTCTCTGTAGGGTGATGGAATATGAAGTAGTAGGAAGCTTGAATCACTATTCTCTTGGTCTTAGATATTAAGCACCAGCACTGGTGCAGCCTTCCTGATGTCACTTTTGGCTCTTGATAGGTGTCTTTTGATTGAGCTCTTGGTGGGAGTTGTCTTCCCCTTGTCCACTTTTCTACCTGGAGGCCAGGTGGGACACTAGCCAGCACCTCAGCAGAAAGGCCAAAGGCCAGATGGACCTGCAGCCACTGGGTGCTCTGTGACCCCTGCATATGGTCCATCCAGATTGGAACCCAGAGCTGAGGCAGCTACAGGGAGGGGTGGTGCTGCCACTGCCAACCAAGTACCACAGCTGAATTTGCTTTTGGGGAGTCTTTCTTTGCTGCTGGCTCAAAGCACAGCTGCTGATTTTCCATACTGAAGGAAGCAGCGAGGTTGCCTTTCCCTCCCTGGTGCAGTGCTGGGGCACAGACTGGCAGCCCAAAACAGATGGTGCTGTTTTACGCTCAGCCTGCACCACTGCCCGAGCCTGACAGCAGGCACATGCACTCCCATAAGATGATACAGGAGAGGGTATCTCAACGTGATGCTTTTGCCCATCCATTCAAAGTGGAGAGCAGCCCAGCCTTGGGACACCAGTCCAACTGGTTCTCAGCAGAACAATTCTGTTGGAAAGGAACAACTTCACTTTGAAAATCCTGTTTATAATCCCAGTCCATCTTTCACTACAGCAGTAGGGGGCTTTTGTTTAGGCCTGCCGGCAATAGTGAGGCATTTTGCTCCAGAACAAAGAATCCTTTTATAGCAACAATCTCTATTAGAGCATATTAATGTGCTCAGTTTGTGTAATCTATTTTACCATGTAATTTATTTTAACATTTATTTTAACGCTTTCTACCTCTACACTGAATTAACAACAATCTCATCACCTGTCAGTGGGAGGAAGCTATTTAGGATATTCAACCTTATGTGCTCTGGCATTTAGTTCCTGTTTAGGCTTTTAGCCTTTAAGCATGACAGTCTTCTTTTTTTTTTTTTTTCTTGTATAGCAGCCTGATCCAAACTACAGCTCTATAAATAGCCATTACTACTAATGCATCTAATATGGTATGGAAAATTGATGAGTTTAAACATTTTTTGAGGAGGAAAAATAGAGCATGATATGGGATCTTCAGTGGTCTCAGGGATCATAGTATTGGTTTTGCATTGCAGTTATCTTCCTCACTCCTGCAGGTCCTCGTGTCCTTAAATGTTCCTCAAATCAGGAGGGGGATCAGCAGTGTCATAATCTCAGTGGAGGAGTATAGTCAAATGGTACAGAATGCCATTTTCTTTGGATGTCTCCTGATTCAAGTTGTTACTGCAGAGCTGTATGAACATGCTTCTGAGGTCTGATCAGGTCACGTCCCAAGGTATTGTATTTTCTTGGCTAGCCCTGGACACCATAATTTACAGATGCAGCTGTGAAAGAATCAGCTTTACAGCTGCTTCCTTTCACCAAAGAAATGCCTGCCCTCAAAGACAGGGGAGAGAAAGTAGAGCATAGGATTACATGGGAAGATGATATGCCATGCACAAACATACATCAACAGCCTCAGGCTTTGACACCAAATTATTGTGCTAATGCTATGCACGTTGGTTCAGTGATGATTTCGAAAGGGGTGGGTCAAAACTGTGGTTGATTGTTTTCTAATCCTGTAAAACTAAAGTTATGAGCCCTGTCTGATCCTTCAGTGCCATGAGATCTGTAAGCTGTAAGCTTGATTCCCAGAGAGGCAGGAACTCTTTGAAGCACGGTTGTGTTAGTCAGTTGGATGCCCTTAGGTGCCATCACTTGGGAGCTTGCACCTGAGAAGCTGGAGAGGGTGATCAGAGCAGAGACCGTGTAGCTGGGTAGCTGAGCCCTGTATCTGCAGCTGAGTGGGGCTGAAGCTGCCCCGCTACCAAGTGGAATTTGCTCAGTCAGAACAGGACTTGCCACATGCCTGGGCTTTGGGCCATACACAGGCTGAACCTGAGGGCACCAGGGAGACTTTGCTCAGTTGTAGGTGGTGGATCAAAGCCAGTTCTTCCTGTATGGGACAGTAACATCTGTACATGCTACAGTCTGTATTCTGGTGTCAAGACAGGTGAGAAACCATGGCTGAACTGGTTTTCTACTTTGCTGCAGGAATCTTGGAAAAACATTCTGGATTAAGCCAGCTTCAGACAAGAGAATGATAGCACCTTCCACTGCACATGAAAGCATCAGGCAGCCTTTTGCTCTATCCAGCCTTTGGTGTATATTTTCTCTGTCTCTCTCTTTCACCCCACCATATGTGGCACGTTGGATGTGCTGCCTCCCCCTCCTGTTTTCTGCCCCAAGGTTGTTGTGAGCTTGAGAGTGATGTCTGGTAACGCTCTTTATTGCACATAGTACAGAGAAATATGAGGATGGCAACCCTACAAGAGCAGATGGCTTCACATGTCTGGATCTGTTTCCTCAGACAAAGTAGGATACTGTGAACTGGTGTTCATTTCACTTGGTAACATCTACGTGAAATACTGGTGGGTGTTGAACCATTTGGAGAAGCAGGCAGGCTGTTACAAAGACTCACGTGGGCAGGGTAGATTGAGGGCGTGTAGGTGATGGGAATCCTGCACATTTCTGGAAGAGTGTCCCTTTCCAGAGGAGAGGACAGAGTGCTGAAAGAAGGAAGTTGTCAAGAGAGGGGAATTTCTCTGTACTTCACTGCATGTAAATATGTGCCCATCTCCAGGAAGGCTGACTAAGAGTAAAGGGATTCACTGTTCAGGAGGGGTCACCTGTGGAGTCAGTTTGGACACCTCAGGCATGGACTGCAAAGGCTCAGTTTATTGCTGGGGGGTGTACACAGAGTACATAGTAAATGTATTCTCCAGACAATCAGCATCCACATTCAGCAGAGACTAAAACATGGCAGTGTTTGTAGCACAAGCAGGAAGAGGCCTCTGTACCATGCATTTTCAGGGTAGTACTTGGAGGAGCAGGTGGAGGAAAGGTGAGGAAATAAAGAGAGAAGTAAAAAGCAAGGTCATCTCTGTGTGCAGAGAGAGCTCACCAATGGGAGGAAAGAGGTAGACACTGGTGAACATGTGCAGGACGGAAAGAATTAATTAGAGCAGGGAGGAAAGGAAGATTCACAGGCCAGGGATGTCAGAGGGAGTAGCCACAGCCCCAGAAGCCTTCCCACCTCATCCCTACATCGCCCCACATGACAATGCTGTCCACTTCTGTCAGACAGCAGTCTCCATCATTTCAGCTTGCTAGCCAACCCGCTCCATGTTAATGCATTTCTGATAATTACCATTTTTCAGAACTATTTTGACTGTTAAAAAATGCTGTTTTTAAAATATAAGCTGATTAAAAGAGACTACTCATTAGCATAAGCTCCTCGCTGTTCAGCCCTCTTCCTAATTAAAAGCACTCATCTGTGGAGACCTCGATTCTCCCCTGTCCTCTGGGCTAGCTTTTTGGACATTTTTCCCTGGCAGTTTGCTTTATTTTGCCTCATCTTCCTTTTTTTAGTTTCCTCTCCAGCAGATTTCTGGCAAGGGTGGAAGAGGATTCAGGCAGGTGGAGGCTTAGGTATTTAGTACCAGATGAAAACTAGAATGAATATGCTGTTCCTTAAAGCATCCTCTTCTGTTTATTGCTGCTGGCTTGGGAGCAGACCAGCAGCATGTTGGCTCCCAGGTTCTTGGAGATGCATCTCCCAGGGCAGCAATCTCCTCCAGTCTAAACAACATTAGGCTGGTGGCATGTTTGGATGGCAGATCTGTAATGCAAATCCAGGGGTGCTGGTGGCTGTGCAGCAGGTGTTGGTTTCTCTCTCATTCAGCACTAAGCCAAGGTCCCAGCAAGGGATCAGCTGCCTCTGTGTTGTGGGGAAGGCAGCATTATGATGAGCTGCAGAGGTCCCCACCACAGAGTCACGTGATGGCTCTACTTTAGAAAATGTTAGCACAAAAAACTGTTTTCTGTCTTCCTTAGTGTTCCCCTATGGTCCTGAATTAAATGAAGCAGCCTACCTGATTCCTCCCATCAGTGTTGGCCGTTTCTAAGCAGTTTAGCCCTGAAGTGGCAGCATTTTTGAGGCCGCTGAGGTCTGTCAGCTAGAGGGGCTCTGGAAACCTGCAAATGATACTCCACACCTCCTAAATCCTGGCCATTAAATAACTGAGGCAAGAATGGTGTTTAAGCTGTCCCAAGGAATTTACATTTGTGCAATGGATGCATTGCTTGCTTGTCCTCTGCAAATGTTTAGAAAGAGGGAACTTGCTGACATGCATGGACCCAGCTCATAAGCGTGTGTGGAAAGAGGAGATTTCTCTAGACAATGTTGTTTAGAAGTCTATTCACTGCTTTTATCTTTCCATGCTATGGAATGATGGCAGACCTTGAAATACTCCCATTTTACTTCCCTAAGAAGAATATCTGCAGTTCACCTGTGAAATACAACAGATGACTACCATCAGCAAAAATCTGGTTTCTTCATTTCAGGAGGTCTTTCCTCAGCTACAGTCATGTGTCACTTGGTGCCACTAAAGGGAAGGGGCTTAAAGACTCTGCTTGTTAAAATGGCTTGAACATAAATTTTAGTTGAAGCAAACTCAGGACTAGCTGGCCAGGGACCTATAACCCATCATGGGAATCCTAGAAGACAGCAGACATTTTCTTCATCCATGTTTTCATTCTATCCTTGCTCAGGATGGATTGGATAGGAGCTGTTGCCAGGTTTGGCTCAATATCCCTTCTCCCCATGCTTTTTCAGTGTCTTATGTTTAGCCCTGCAGGAGCTGACACTGCTGTGGAGAAGTGAGACTGGCGTCTAATGTGCGTCATGCCTCAGCAGCTACAGTCTGACTGCAGGCTCTCTCTTCCTGGTGTTCCTCTAAGACCAGAAAAGAGCAGCTGATTTTCAGATCTGGAGGGGACTGGGGATGGCTGAGAGGTTGGACACTCTGGGCTTAATGGTCATCTCTTTTACATCAGCTCTCTGCTGGTGGAAGTCCATTGATTGTAATGAAATGATGCCTGATTTACCATGACAGTCAGAAAAGTGTCGCTCACAGTTTATTTATTTCCTGTAGGACTGAAAAATGAAACCCATCTGAACTAAATGGGAGGATGCCATTGACACGTGAAAGGCTTATTCCAGTAAAAAGAACTGCCCTTTCACACAGACTCTTTATACTCCATACCCCACCCTTTGCTCTAACATTTTCCTTCCCTGCTTTCTCACACCAGTCTGTAAATCACCTGTTCATATGTACATACTGGGGGTGGATGATGTTGTCTCTTGCGTATATATATGGCACTTCAGCAATAACTTGACAGAAGTTTATGGCACTGCAGCAGTCAGGCCCCAGATTCAGCCAAACTATGGCTGTAAAATCCCATTTAAAAGGTCAGGAGCAATGTTCTTAGCACTCACTTTTTATCTTTCTATGTATCTCTTCTACTTCCTTGACTGTCTTTTCAAAGCTGTCAGCCAGGCTAAGGTCTCACCTGAAATTCTGAAGTAACCTGAAGTGGACAGCCTGAATAGCTGTAAAGGTCAAGACAATGCCTTGGCTCTGGTGAAGGGCCAAAGCCACTTCTGGTTTCACTCAGTTGCTTCAACAACATTACACCAGGATGACTTGGGTTTAAGGTGGTGTCTCTACCGTGTCAATCAATAATCTAGCCTCGCCTTTGCAGAGCTTGATGCATGGTACTGTCCTGCTTTCATAGGCAGGGTAATTGAAGTGGAAAGTCCAGAGTGGGACGAGAGTTTGCATTGAGCTCTCCAGGATGTCAGACATGCTCTGGTACTTTGCTTTCCAGCAGCAGAACTCCTGGCGTCCTGAAAAAGTAGAATGAGTGTCATTATCTTAATTTTCTAGCTGTAAAAATTGAGCCATGTTGAACTGGATTGGAAGGAGTTGCCAGGGCCAGCACAGTGTGTCCTCCAGAGCTGCCCTGATGCCTACAGATATGAGACCCAGCAAGCATTGGACTAGGCCTGGAGTGTGCCCTAGCTCTGATATCCTTTAGGAGGGTCATGTCACCTCTCCCTTTTTCATCATGCAACATGATGAAACCCCACACTTACAGCCAAGACAACATAAAACATGAGGGAAAACTTTCATGGAAAAGAGCTGGTCTTGCTCTTCCTCAGTCTCAGAAGCTCTCCCTGAATGACAACTCTAGCATCCTTCTCAAAAGTGGGGACAACCTATGTCCCATCTCTCCACCATGTGTGGGACAGCTGTGGATGCTGGTTTTTAAGAGTGCATTGCTGTCACAAAAGAGACATGCAAAGCACCCTGTTCCTGTCAGCCATAGGTGAATCAGTAGTTCTTCATGGTAGGTCTTGTGGGTGCAACCCTGAGAACAAAGTGAATTCCCCTGCTTCAGGGTGTAGGTAGGTCCCCCTTCTCCAAATCAAGCTGAATTTCAACCTGAAGACCGGTTTGTTTAGGGCAAACACTCAGGACTTTGTCCTTCAGTGTTGCCACAGGTTCTGTCTGACTTGGTTTTGCTGTCAAACCATGTTTCTTTGACCTAACAGAGGTTGAGGGGGAGGGTAGTTCCTAAGTACTTAATTCCTAGTGGGTTTGCATATGTCTGAAACTGGCCACCGTGGTGACAAGGTGCTCTGGAGGGAAAATGGGAGAATGGACAGGCAGTGCTGGTTTGAAAAACTGCAGAATTTTTTACAAATCAGGAGTTTTAAACTCAGGCCATAGAGTTTCAGTAATTTTTAGTTTTATGAGGGCTCTGCAGGAACTGCTGCTCTTTCTCATAGTAACAGCATTTCCTCTTGACCCAGGGTACTTAAATATTCTAATATTAACTCTACAAGAGACAAGTATTTCTAGATAGATAGATCCAGAGAAGTACATTTATCCAGAGAAGGATATTTATTATTTTCTATCTAGATTCAGCAGTCCCCATGTGCATCATGTATTAATCTTAAGGAGCTGTGATGGATGGAAAACTAGGTTTCTCTCTGCAAGTGAGGTAGTTTATACAGGGGCAACTTCAGAAGTTCCCAAACTGAAGGGCTTGAAAAGTAATGGGTGCTAGAGGATAGTTGGGTGGGTAAGTGGTAGAAGCACCTTATCGCTTGGTTTGGGACAGATGTTAATTTCTTCTTCCCTCATTTGATAAATTCCTACATATTACAAATAAGGAAATGAGATGGGCATAACAGTGATAAAATTCAAAGTAATTTCCAAAGATGAATTTAAATTAGACCTGAGCCATTTAGGTCTGCCCAACAAAGCTCTTCTCTCTCATGTGAGACTTAATGAAATGCTTCTGTTTCTTCTGTCTCTCTTGCATTCAGCAAGGCTGTCTGCTTTCTCTGCTGCCAGAGGCTTTCTTCTGCTCTTATACAGGTTATTTCTTATCCTCTCTGGTAACAGCTCCTTCTCTGGTCTGACTAGAGATGAGACTCCTATGGGGGACAAGAAAGAGTTAAGCAGTGAACAGAGAAGTCATCTAAAAGAAGGGAGAGGCATTCTGGTCCTCTATAAAGAAGTGTGCTGCTAGGACTGTCTCCCAGCATCAACTTTGTAAGAAGTCTGCCCCCTCTTTCAGGCATCTACATATTTTCCTTACTTCAAGAAGGGAATAAAACCCCAGATATAAACCAAAACAAAAAGCCTGACATCAGATCTAATTAATAATAATAGAAAAGCCAATTTCACAGCCCATTACCCCTTGTAGCCAGGTGAGGGGTAGGAAGGTGAGGAGGAGGAGGGATTTGAAGCAACATGGGCGGGTGTGTTTGTGGACCTTATGAAAGAGATGGGGCCATGGTGGCTCACACAGTTTCCCTGCCAGACGTATAGCTTTAGGCTCCATTAACCCAGAACCCAACAGAAGGTACCATAGCCAAGGGAAAAATCTTTTAAAATGCCGACAGTATAATTTTGCTTCATTAGCAGGGCTCCAGCGTGCCTCCTTCTCTCTTCACTACCACTGTGACCCCCTCCCTTCCATGCCCCCTCCTCTCCCTCTCTTTCCGTTTCGTTTAACTGAAGGCAATTCATCTCGTTTTAATTAATTTTTACTTGCAGAATCATCACCCCAAGTATAAAGGCAAAAAGTTGTTTTTTTTAATTACAAAGCTAACGGCATTAATTACCAGTACAGTAAATGCATCAACGCATGGGAACCAAGTGGCGTTTGGAGGCATTGAGGCAGTGAATGCCTGTGACAGCTGCAAGGGGTTTGGTGGGATTTTCTCTTTTTTTTTTTTTTTCTGGCAGCCTCACCACAGTTGAGCCTCACTTTGGGTAAAAAACAGCCTGAAATCTTTAAAACCACAAATCAACTCCAGCCACCCACTAGAATGTGGCATCTGGAAGGGATGAAAGAGAGTATCCTTAAACTGTAGGGCTGTAAGGGACAGGAAAAGATCTTTTTCCCAAAACAGATGCCAGTAGACATGTTTCAGTCTTGATGGATGTTTGTTACATCTCAGCATGCACAGGGAGTGTAAGTCGCATTGGTCTGGTAGTTCATCCAAGTGTCACCCTTTTTTCCTAAATGGATCCTTGTACACGGAATATTCGCAGAGCTTTGAATACCTGGGCAAGTGGAGATGACTGTAGTGAGCTGACTGTGCGCTCTGTCCAGCCACGGAAAGTGAACCCATCTCCAGAGGATGAAAATGAACCTTTGCTTCAGCTCTGAATGGACCCTGAGGAGTGACAAAAATAAAAAACCCAAGTACTTTGTGTTAAAAAGAAGGGATATGGTAGAAGGGTTGCACTTTCTTCTGACATTCATGGTGGTGCAGAAGAGACATATCAGGTGCCATGGGAACCTGATTTCTCAGGGAACTGGGCTTGGAGAAAGAGGTATCAACAGCATTGGCAGTGGTAGGAGAAGAGCTCTTGGCTCTCCATCTTGAGCTATTAAGTATCTTGTCTGTTTCCTTTTATTTTCTTCTAAGAGGAAGGTGTAAAATCAGTTCAGGGGAGAATGCTGGAAAGTGCCATGTTGCTCTGGTGTTTGGAACATGGAGGTGGCCTTGCCTTTGCCAGGCAATAGCAAGGTCATCCTACCTTTCGAGGAAGGGAAGGATGGTACAGGAAAGGCACCTCTGCGGTCAAATGGGGCAAGCAGAAATGGTGCAGTGTGAGAGTTGCTTCCGCTACTCTGTTATTCCCATTAGGTTAGGGATAAACCAGCAAGTGCTAAGGAGTAGGGGGGGCCAGGCCTCAGACTTAAGTTCTTATATCTGTTTCCTGAGCCATATTTTGCTTTGGCCTGTTTCTGGCTCAAACCTTGTCTGTTCCTGCCATGGCAAAACCTCTCTGGTGAGTTGTAAAAGAAGTCTCACTCTAACCCACACTGAAAGGGTTGGAAGAAGTATCTTTGTATGGCCTTGCCTTTAAGTCAGAGCCTGACTATGAAAGGACAGATATAAAGAGTGAAAATTACCCTAATAAAATGATGTCTATCATTTTCTTATTCCAACCAGAAATTCTGTAGCACAGAACATAAAAAAAAAAAGATAAAAAAAAAGAAAAAAGAAAAAAAGGGAACTTATTCAGAAACAACCCGAAGGCAAAAAGTTATGAAATTGAAACCCAAAGAACCAGCAGGGAAAGTGCTTTAAAAAAAGTCCCTTATTAGAGTCACAGAAGGTAGTGCCATACCCCGACATGAAAAACAAAATAAAAACCTGGAAGCAAAAAAGTAAGAGAAACTCATGCACTTAAATACCAAGTTATGTTGGTTTATTCAAGTCAGATAAAGAATAATTTAAAAATTGGATATTCCATCTGAGTGATGCTAATAGAATGGAACATAAAATGGAGCACTGAGATGTGAAATACAGATTAAGAAAAAATTTGAGGAACAAATAGCCAAAGATAACACAAGCAATGATAAATTCTTTACATACCAAGAGTAGGCAGCCCCAGGGAGAGCCAGTTAAAGAGGTAATCAGGATGAATAGAGATTGCAGAAAATACTTGGTCATTAGTAGAGAGGAGAAGAGAACCCTGAATACCCCAACATGCCTCTTACAGAGAAAAAATGATGACATTGTCCTTGGATGATGTGTGAGTAATAACGAAACTGTGTGCAAAATAGGGCTGTAACAGATCTCCAGGTTATTGCAAAGGGACTCCATGCTGGCGGGTCCCAATTTTGACTTTCAGTCCTCCACAGAAAAATTTGTATTCCCTGATCATCACCCCAGTACCACCACAGATTCTGGGGGAAGAATCAACCTGAAAAGAGCAGGTATGAAATGTGAACCTATACAAGTAGACTGCTACAAGATGAAATCCCTTAATAGGTTCATAGGAGGTCATACTATGTTCCAAAATTAAAATCAAAACCTGGAAACAAAAAGGAAATAGGAACAAGTGCAGTCAAATGCCAAATTTCATGGGCTTATTCACATTTAATTAAAAAAAAGGGGGGGAAATAAGGAAAAGAAGAAAATATGACACCAGGAGTATAAAATACCTAGGGGTTTTTGTTTGTTTTGGGATGTTGTTTGTTTGTTTATTTGATTAAGGTTTTGTTTGGTTTTGGGTTTTGTTTTTGCTTTGGTTTGGTTTTGGTTTTTCTGTTGTTATTGTTGGCTTTTTGGTCTTTTTTGGTTTATCTTTCTTTATTTTGGTTTGTTTTTTGGAGGTTTTTTGTTGGTTTTTATTTTTTTTTTTAATGATCAAGTCTTCATCTGTACTATCTTAATCAGTTCTGGTATTGTCCTTTTATTGTTGCTGTTAGTTCTGCCCATTCCAAAACGCCTTTTTTTTTTTTTTGTCAGTCACATTCGACTTTGGGCTGATTTATTTTTTCTGTTGTCATTTCCAAAATGAGGGGCATTGCTCTGTCCTGTAGCCCAGGAACCTAGCATGGCCTCTGCCCAGCATCCCAAAGTGCACATCCTGGATGTACAAGTTGCAAATCCAATGGAAGAGCAGAATCTGGTCAGGAATCCGTTGAAGATTAGTTTGGGGAGTTGATTCATGTTCATCAGCATACTATGACACTTCAAAACAGTCTGTCTTCTCTACCTCTTCCTTTCTTCCTTTCCTAAAAACATTTTCGTGAACATCATTGGATTTCTGCCATACCTGACCTTAGGTATGACTTTCAGTTTAGTTGCAGAATTGTCCCTCCCCTCTCTCCCCTTCAGCTGTCCTCCCCTCCACCTCCAGCCCATGCCTGTGATCTGCATCCCAGTCACCTTGCATACATTGTTCCACATCCTTCTCCCTTTTGCATTTATTTATTTATTTATCTTCCCTGGGGTTGGAAATGGTGAAAAAATAAAAATAAAAATGCAAATGAAAGGGAAAAAAACTGAGAGAAATTTAATTAAAATGTGTGTGTTTCTTTTCCTTCGAGTGCTTTAGGGTGGAATAGCAAATTCTTAAAAAAGAGAGCACTCAGAATAAGGTTAAAGAGCTGGAAACTGATTACATGCAATTGAAAATTAAAGCAGGGAGGGGGTGGTGGACATGTAGCATATTGAGACAGGTAAAAGGCTCAGGTAGACTCTTGCTGGTGAGGGGGCATTTTTCACTGTGAGTTACAGCCAAGCAGGCATTGCATGTGATGTCTGTAACAGGGTTTCAGACGTTTTGCATCAGGAGGGAGGCAGGGAGAAAAGCATTTTACTTTGAAGAGCAATATGAAGAGGGCACCTTGCAGAGGAGAGCTGGAAAAAAAAGCAACATTCAGGAAAGACAGAGGGGTGGGGGAGAGCCACCACCTCCTTGTTTGTATGTGTAGATCTGCCATACTCCCAGAGAGGACAGGACTTCTAGAATGCTGGAGGGTAGGGAGGGGAGAGAGAAATAAATACCTGAGTCTCATACTTTATGCAGGATCTGCAATCACCAGTTCTGAGCTTGATCAAAGCCATAGCTATAATGCATCTGTGTGAAGGAGAAGATGAGGTTGTTGGGCTGTGGAGTTGTGCTTCAATTTATTAAAGATTGGAGGGTGAAAGCAAGTTTTGGGGAGGCAGAGGTGGGGAAAGTCTCCCAGCATTACAGGCATGTTTGGACAGCAGTGTTCTGGCTAAATCCCATTTCTGATTGACCCCTGAGTGTTCACAGGGCCATATAGCAGCTTCCTAAAATAACAGCTCCCTTAGACCAACCACAGGACCTTCAAGTTTAAACCCCATGCTCCCCATAGACCCACTATGACAGCATCAGGGCCAGCAATAGATTTGTGTGCCAAGGTGAGAAAGTGTATATTATGTGGTGTCACTTAGGAGCAGCACTTTTCCAGTGCATCTTCTCCATTCTGCTCTTAGTCCAACATGGGAATAATTTCTTGGCAGCCTGTTCTTTTAATTAAGTGCAACCTTTGAAAGAGCACATCCCCACTTTTGCTCTACCTTGGTTCCAGGTTGCCAAGGCCTCTTCATTACTCAGAGCCCATGGGACACCTCATGAAATTAATTTTTAAGCCTTTGATGTTCTATGAGGTGTGGGCCTGTCCCTCTGCAGTCACTAAAAGGCAGGTTCCTAGCAGCTCTTCCCTGGGGCCATTGCTGCCTGCTGCAGGGAGTCCTCTCTCCAAGCTGAAACAAACCCCAAGCTTCCTTTACCTGCTTTGCTGGCATCCACTGGAATTGGCTGTGGGAGGTATCACTTTGGTGCTTTTCCTGCCCTTCTGGGTCTTCTGGGCTGGACTGGGGGAGGAGAGCACTGGTGACAGCTACCTTACAAGAACTTTGAATAGTGTCTGGAAGAACTTCCATATTAAATAGCCATATTAATAGTTCCTGATTCTGACTTGTCCCTGCACTGCCTGAGTCCCCAATAAGCTCTCTTGGAAGGGGCTTAATGGCAAAGAAAACAGCTGCTTCCTACTCTGTTGTAGCAGGGATTGATGCTGCAGCTTTTATAACTCAGCAACTGTAGCTCTCCCCTTCTGCTCACAGATATTAAGGGTCCAATTTGCCCTTCTATTTCCCATGCCTTTTAGAGTGAAAGAGAGAAAAGAAGTCCTCTTGCTGTGATGCAGAGTGATTGCTGCCATCTGACATTCACATTTATCTGCTAGGTCTTCTCATTATCTCCCTCCCATTCTGCTTGTTCTCAGCTGTTTGCTGATCCTCTTCCTTCCTCTGAGACTGGCTGTTGTTAAAACTCCTCCGCTTACCTGCTCTGTATATCTTGACTTATCTGCTTGGTTCACATCTCATTCATTGATTTTTTCATACACAGCTGCTAAATGAGCACTGTTTGCACCTCTTCCACAAGTATCTCATGCTTTGCTACTGCAAATTCCTTTGTAGTCCAACTAAAACAGTGTAGCTTCTCATTACAAACAGAAAAGCCAGCAGGCTTCCGATTTTTCTTACTTCTGCCTGTGCTGCTTGTTTTATTTCAGTTGAGAGGTCATACCACTGGTGACTCCTACTAGGGGCGTTTCCCTAACTTTGAGCCCAATTTATCAGTCAGGATACATTGCTCATTTTTCCCCAGATGCCCCAGACCAGGAATAGCCTCTGGCTATTACACAGCTTTTCAACAAACTGTGTCAAGAAGCAGCAAAATCCTGCCTCCGGAAACATGTTCCCTTTCTTAGTTTTACTCTGCATTGTAGCAATCTTGTTTAATGTCTCAGTTATGTATAGACAGGCACAAGCTGCAAATTCAGATCAGAAATCCAGAAATGTTTGTGTCCTATGGGCTTGTCTGCCTCAATTCATTTGTACCCCTACAACTATATAAATAGATGAGGGATAAGCAACAAATACTTTTGTAGGAGTATCCGTGTGCCCACATTTGAGGGTTATTCCATACCATTCAAAGCTGCTTTAGTAGTGCCAAAATTAGTGTGCAAACATGAGAGTTATGCAATTGTATGGTACAGACATGCTCAAATGCAGCCAAAGTCCAGCTTAGGATTTTTATTCCATTTGCATCCGCAAAGGCATCAATCCCACATTTCCTTTCCATGAAATCAGTAGGGTCTGTGTTAATTTTGACATAAATCTTCAGCCTCATCTTCAGCATAAATCTTCAGGCCTGATGTATGGGAAAAGAGGGAGTAATAGAACCAAGAGACACAAAACACAGCTGATGATATGCACAGAACTTCTGTAAGATTGTGCTCTGATTTGGAGCAAGGTGTGAAGCTGATGCAGATAAAATAGGAAATGGCCAGAATTTATGCTGAAAGTTCATATCTTCCTTTTGGTCTGCTGTGTGCTCACTGCAGTCAGGTTTGGAAGTTTAGGGCTGTTGGCTTTTTAAAGTAGGAAAATGGTTCCATTGTCTTCTGCAAGTGAAGCACTTGTGTTATTTCAGAAGTGGGAATGAGTTTGGCTCATAAGAGATGTCCTGTGCTTGTAATTATGGGAATCTTGTGCTTCTGGAGGTCTTCTAATATACATCTACATCTGCCAGTCAAGCAAGAAGCGCTGTCAGAACAGGCTTTCTTGAGACTATCTAGGAAGTCCACCATCTAATATTCATGAACTTGGAAAGGCACTGACATGTGAAGAAAAAAATTAGTCAAATCTTTCAAACTTCAGGACTGGGCAGTAGAATAGGAGATCCTAGAGGAATTGGTTTGTCTAGGCTGAGATTTTGCCATGCTCTGCCTTCATTTGTTTGCAATGCAAGGCAAAGGACAAGTTTCTGTGTCCAAGGCATGCAGCATTTTGCTGTCTCTGATTTTGAGGGGCAGCTCATGCCACCAAGACCCCTTGAAAGGTTCTAGACCATACAGCCCATGAATAAAAATATCTGGGTGGAGCAATACAGTTGGGAATCCCACCAGAGCACAGTGAAAACCCTCTGAGTGCAGAGGTCTGGAGGCTGCAGGGGTGAGAAAGGCTCCTGGGAAGTGAGTCAGGAGCTGGGAGCCTGCAGGGCTGCTTGTTCTATCTGGTTCTCAACTTCACTTTCCCAGCTGTGAAAGGCTGGCAGCATGCATATGTCACTCTTAATAGTCCTTTTGCATCCCTGTTTTTGCTGTTGTCAGAGCACCGTATTATGCAAAATGGAATTAAGCAATTAAGGCGATAATGTTTCCCTTGAAGAGTTTGACAAGGCAGAAGGAACACAGAATACTTTTCAGACAAGCTTTTTGTTGCATATTTACCTAAAAGCAACAGGAAGAAAGAAATGGACAATGGTACACATGCACACACCAGCCTTGTGACCAAGTCACCTTTTCCTCCCTGTGCATCCCTCCTTCTTACTTGCCCCATAACACCTCTGAGGTCTTGAGTCCTCAGAGAGGCTGCTCACTTGCCACCCCCAGCACACAGGACTCAAAGGAAGGGTCTGCCACAGCCTGTAACAAAATGGATCTTGAACAGATGTTTAAAGGTCTAGCCCAACACCATACTTCATGCTTCAAAGAAAGGCCTTTTGTCACTGACTCATGGATTGCACTTTCACAGCTTTGCAAGGCTGGCGTGTGGGGATGAGGAGAGGGAAGGTTGCTATCACCTGCTGGGAGACAAAAGTTGAGAGCTGCTCTCTGTGAGGAGTTTTCTGACTTTGCAACTTAGCCAGCATCTTGTGTGAATTATTCCCATCAGAGGTCCTCTTGTACTAAAAGTGACCTTCCAATCTTCCTTCGTTTAGATTTGCAGTGAGTTTGTGAGAAAGGAGAGGGTTATGCTATTGAACTGTTTTGGCACTGATTTTTACATCACAGTCAAAGATGGGCTAAACTGAGGCTGCAAGTCTCAATTGTCTTGGAAGCCAAGGTGCTGGGAATCTAGTCTGACCTCTGGAAAGTCATGCTGCTGGCACCTCTGCCTGCACCTTCCTTCTGTTTAGCAGATGAAGAGGTGGCTTTTAAAGACAAAATTAGCTTTGAACCAGTAATTGTGCTAAGGATCAGACCCAGGGGTACAAATGTAAGATTCTGCAAAACAGCATCATTTGAAATAAGCTTCACCCTGTGATTTTTTTCTTTCTTTGGGATGTGGTTGGTCACCCATGCTTTGAACCTGCTTAGCTGTTGTCAGGAGCTTAGAATTTTGTGCATTTCCTACATGTCTCAGGAGGGAAAGGAGCAGAGAATGGGGAGTTACTGGTTTGTTGCCAGTGGAGGTACATAGGGCCTGATTCACCACTGCTCCATTACACTCAGAGTTACAATGGCATAAAAGGATGAGTCAGAGGCAGTGACTCAGGCTCCAGTGCTCTAAATAGTCAGCAGAAGTGGCAAGCCTAGTCCCAAGTGCCACTAATGACTGAAAGAGAGTTTAAAAAGTGTGTGGCTTAATGTGGTGTATTCCCTAGCTCGCGCAGTCACACAGAGAATCATTACCAGATAGAGATAATTGAGTGATTGTGTAACAGAGTGGTCACATACACTGATCTATAGTAGTGCATGGGAGAATTTGGTTCACTTTGAAACCTCTTCCCAAGTTATATGAGCTAAAGTGAGCCAGACCCACTCAGGGCAGATTGCTGGAAGCTGAGAGGATATTGTGGGGATGGATAACCCCTTTACTTTAAGCATACTTCACTGCCCACTTTCAGGAAAAAGGATTATAGAGGCCCTTGTTCCAAGCCAGCAGGGCTCATCTTAAGCTAAGTTGCTAGGTAGGGGTGTAATGAGATAATTCAGACAGTCTTGAGATCACTCTTTGCTTATGTAAAGTAGCATTCATGTGGAAGGAAAGCTGTCCCAGTTGGCATCCATGTCAAAAGCTGCTTTTTACGTCTCCATCTTGCCTGGTCACTTCCTAGGGAGGTCAGCTGAGGTTATTCTCAGTAGCGGTTGTTTGGCCTGAATTAGTACTCAAGGAAGCATTGGCTCAATCGATCCAGATAACTCTATCTAGTCTTTGTTTAAATAAGGCCACAAGTTCCCTCTGCCTCTACATCATTTATCTGCTGCGTAGTTCAGCAGCCAAGCTGTGTTTGTGGAGGCAGGCAAAAAAAAAAAAAAAGACAACAAAACAACAGAACAAGAGAGAAAAATATCCCACAACAGCTAAAGGTAAATACCCATTTCTTCTTTCATTCAGGACAGTTACAGGAAATATTTTGTGGGTACTATCTAGCCTTGCTCCCCTTCATCCCTTTGCCTTGCTTGCTTATAACTACCAAGCCCTGGTTTTTACTGCAATTGCTCTTTTTATCCCTTTAGCTGAGGGTTGCACCACATTCCCCTCCCTTTCTCCGGATGTTTTAATGAGCTTGCATTTTCATGAAAGGCCAGATCTGATCGTGACTTGAATGGCAGCTGCCAAACAGAGCTCTTAGTTTCGAACTCAGCAAGAAAATGGCTTTGTCTACCCTCAGAGCAGCTTATGTACTTGAGAAGCTCAGTCCTTATGAGCAATTTCTATTAAGAGCTGAGTACCTTTTTTGTTCCTTGGGATCTGCTCAACACCACTGAGGATCATGCCTTCTCTGTGTTTTGAACTAACAGCAGCAGAGCTTAGAAAAGCATTCTGGGAAGAACATGACTACAGTTGTCGTCCTGGAAGTCTTGTTTTTTCTGCTGGTTCACTAGGGTATCCCCCCTCCCTTATTAATATATTTATCAAGAAAAAAAAAAAAGCAAAAAAAAAGCTGAGTTTTTTACTTCTCCTGAAAAGCATCTTCCATTTTCTTCTTATGCAGCAAAGCAAGTGTCCATGAAGAGGGAGAGAGGTCACTTTTCCCACCAGTTGAAGTCAGCATGTATGATGGAAGGTGACAGGAGAATCCACAGTGAATGGGTGGGACTTTTTCTGTCTCAGAGGACAGGGAAAATTAACCCAGTTCTTCTGCAACTTTTTCAGTCACAACACCTGGGCAATCACAGAGGTGAATTTGGGCACAGTGTGCACTCCAGAAAAGAGCCTTAGGAGAAGGCACTATCAGGAAATACTCCCAGGTACCACTCTTGTCCTGGCAAGGTCCAGTGACCCCTCTGACTTCTGAAAAGCAGAGAATGATTAGGATGTGCTGCAGCCCAAAAGGAGAGATTGTGTTTTCTCCTTCACCCCATGCCTCAAGCACCACAGCTGAACCTGTGGCTTAGGCTGCCACAGCTTTCAAAGGGATAGGAAACGAAGCAGTTGAGAAGAGGGAAACAAAGCCTACCAAGTTTATCCTCTGCCTTTTTAGTATAGCACTTGCTTTCAGAGAATTCACAGGTGCAGGAGTTCTGGGCAAGGATAAGGTACATGTACAGAGGCATTTCTTGTCTAAGCTGTTTTGCAGCCAGTCCTGTGTATTGGAAAAGGGAAGTCAGGTAAGCTACAAGAGATATCTTCAGTAAAGGAGATGGTACTAAAAACGTGAGAGAAGCACTGTGGGTGAATATTCAAGTATAATCTAAGCTTCTTTACTTCTAGGCATCCCTTGGCATGAGCTTTTGGTCACTGTGGGAGGCAAGACACAAAGCTAAACAGAGTATTTGTTTAACCTGTACAACAGCTTTTCTCTTCTGTGCTATGTCAAGCTTGGCCTCCACAGCCCCCTGGGAAGCAAATGAATCTTTGATTGCTATTCACATCAATGGGGAGGTCATCAATGCCTTTTTTCCCCTCAAGTTTAAAGTAATATTCAATCACATTTGAGAAAACTAACACTTTAAATTCACAACCTGAGTTTTGGCTATCTTATAGTTTGCTCTGTGCCTGGAATGTTTCTTCACTCCAGTGTCCCATTCCATGCACAATTGTTTATTCACATTAAGGCAGTAAAATATAGATAAGGAAATCTTACAGATGAGAAATTCTTACATGCTCTTTTGGTGGCTTTTTTATTTGGCCACAGTAAATGATGATGCAAACTGAAAGACTTCAGATTTTGGTTCCTCACAATTGATCTTTGCACCTAATCTCTGCAGCTTCATCTGATCAGGCAACATAGGAAATCTCCCCTCTAGGCCATTTCTCGCCTTGTATGAAGTATTTATATCACTCTCTGATCCATTTTATCAACATGCCAGAAGCATTTAGGCCCTTGTTCTTACCATGTCCCTGGAATAGCATGGGTCATCATCCTATTACTCTTGAGCTGTTTTGCAAGGAAGTAGCCAGAGCACAGGACCCCAAGTAACCTGACAGAGCCAATCACATCAATAGCAGAGCTGAGCTCTGATAATGCATCCCCAAGGCCTGTATTTGTGTTTCCTCTCCTGTGCAAAATCCATGAGCCCTACAGCCTTTCCTAGCATTCACTTAAGTATGCCAGCTTCCAGCAGCTCCTCCAGCATTTGAACCCCGTGCATCAGGAAAGTAGATTTGCCCCATTTATTGCCATTAACATGCAGGCACACACTATTTGTCTCCCTCTGGGAACATGATGGGAAGAGTTTTAGTGTCAGGAAAAAATAGTTATGACAATAATAATAACAACTGCAGCAATAATAAGAAGAAAACCTTCTAGGTGTCAACTCCATATTTTCTGGGGCCTGGTTAAGTTCTCTGGAGCATAGCACTCCATCACTTTTCTCAGCAGGGCATAGGTTGCTTATAACTTTAAGGTTTTCTCTCTGGGCTTCCTGTACTAAAAGGGAGAAAGGAGGCAAATCTTGCATTCCATGGAAGCATAGATGTTTAATTAAGTATCACATTTAGTTGTTCTAGACTCCTGCTTGACAGTCTCTGCATTTTGACAATTGTCTCCTTATTTTTTGGTATTGAAAAGATAAAAAGCATCTGACTTAAATGGTGTCCGTCCTGTGTGTCCCTCTGCACCTTGGAGTGACCTGTGCTCCAGGACTGATGCACAGGTCCTGCTGGCATGAATTTGCATGACTGGTGCATGCTGCATTTCACACCAGTCTTAGGGTGAAAGTGCCTCCTATGTTCTGCTTCCAGTGGCCCTTTCTGTCATCTTAAGTCCAACCTGCCTTCTGCCTGCTCTGTGGCATTTGTCTTTGGTTCTCTCCTCTTTCTTGCTATTTTTTTTTGTGTGTGTTCCTTTAGGACTGGGGGAAAAAGCAAACTGCACCTTGGAGAAATTACTTTTCTGGGCTTTTCTTGCCCTGCCTTTCTTGCAAAGATCGTAGATCACCTGCATCTTGCAAGAATTAATAATATAAAGCTTGCTGCCCCTCTGTGAGACTGACCAGTTTTATTATCATTGTATGAAATTAGCAGTCTCTTTGAAGTCTACTTAATCTACTTTGGGACTGTGACACCTTGCATACAGATCCTAAGCAACATACTCCAGGAACTAGAAAACCAGAGAGACTGGTCAGAGTGCAGTAGCCTCAGCACAGAATGTGCCAATCCACCTGTCATTCTCTCCTCTGCTCCCAGAGTCACACATCCCACGCCATCAGGGACACAGAGGTGTGGTTAAAACTGGTTCACCCAGAAGCCTGTCATTGACAGAACTTAAACGTGCCTGCCTTGTGTGAGCAAACCACTGTTGCCTTTGCCCGTCCTCATCACAGGAGCTCCTCTGGATAGGGAAGAGCTGGGGTTGCCCATGGGTCTTTTTGCAGCATGCCCACCACAGCCACCACCAGCCACACATCACGTCCCTGCTCAGTCACTGGACAGTCGCCACTCTCCGGATTATAGGTTTGTGGCCTTGGGACCTCACAGGAACATTTTGCTGGTTTTGACTGGAGTACACTTAAACTGTATTCCCAGTGCCTGGTAAGAAGCTGTGTTTTGGATTTGTGCTGAACACAGGGTTGATCATATAGAGATATTTTCGTTACTGCTGAGCAGGGCTTACACAGAGCTGAGGGCATTTCTGCTTCTTGTACTTCCACACTGGCAAGGAAGTGGGGGGTGCCTGGGAAACTGGGAGGAGACACAGCCAGGACAAGTGGCCCAAACTGACCAGAGGAGGCATATTCAATTCCCTATGATATCATGTTCAATATATAAAGTTGAAGGAAGAAAGAAAAAGTGAAGGACCTTTGGAGTGATGGTGTTTGTCTTCCAAAGAAACTGTTACACATGATGGGGCCCTGCTCTCCTGGGGATGGCTGAACATCTGCCTCCCCATGGGAATGGTGATTTACTTCTTTGCTTTGCTTGACTTGTGTGCTCAGCTTTTGCTTTCCCTGTTAAACTGTCTTTATCTCAACTCCTGAGTTTTCCAGCTTTTATCCTTCCAATTCTCTCCCTGATCCCACTGGTGAGGCAGTTAACCAACGACTGCCTGGGGTTAAACCATGGTAAATGTTTCTGGGGATAGGGATCAAGTATATCTCAGGCTGGAAGAGAGTAACATTTAGACTCTGTCTTGTGATTTCGAAGTGCCAGTCTCTGGAAGGTGGAGAGAAGATAATTCCCCTCCAACTCTGCTTGCTAGTAATCAGGTGTCATGGCTTGGTCTCAGGTAGGGTGTGACACCTGGTTTGGATACAGCCAGAGCCAGAGGTTTGTGCTGGTGTGTGAGCCTGTGCAACCTCTGCTGGGAGAGAGCCATGAGGAGGCATGAAGGCTGCTGGGGGAAACAGAGTGTGTAAAACTCTCCTGCTTGACCAAGCCCAGGAGGCTTCAGAGGAGGCAGGCCTGGCATTTACATCCACTATGTAGAAAGATCACAGATAATAAGCTCTGTGTTTGTGTGCATGTGTGTGAGAGACAATGAGAACTGAGTCACTCCTGCTGAATCTCATCATAAAGAGTACCCAACAGCAGTTTTTCCACTGGAGTTGTTTTCCAGGGATGTCTAAGTTATGAGTGAAAGAGATGAATGTGGTGATTCTGTTTCCTGGTCTTTCTGCTCTTCTATCAAGGATAAAAGGCATTTCTGGGTTGCTTTCCCCCTGCCTTCCTACCTCCATACAGTAACTTCTACATACAGCACAGCAGCTTTTCTGTGATGCATGTGTCCCACCTCTGTGCCAAAATCCCCTGGAGACCAGGCTCCCACTGCCTGTGATTGATTGCCATGCCTTGTTTATAGCTCTAAAAGACTGAGGGGAGCCAGCATGCCAGCCTGGCTGGAATAAGGTATATTTTGGTCTCTTTGAAGGGTCTCACAGTGGCAGGTACCACTGTAGCCTGTTGAAGCACAGACTTTGCTATTCTCAGCAGAGGGAGACTTTATAATTCCATGGCCACAGCAGCCCTACAGTTTAAATATAAAGTGGTAACTATGGCAGGAGTCCACAAGAGGAAAGGCAGGATAGAAATGCAAGGGGAGGTGAAAGAGAGAGACAATAGTTAAAACAAAAAAGAAAGATAAAGAGTGACATGAGGACTTTACTCTTCATTTATAAAAGGCTTCATCTATCAGCTGGATTGCCTTAATGTGTCTCCTAACAAGGCTCCCCCAACACACACACACCCCCTTTCCTCTGGTTTCACTCTTTGATATTGTCACATGCTCTTCATTTTCCAGCACATTGCATTCATTCTTTGCCTTTAAACTCCAAGGATTAAAGCAACTGGATAAAATAAATAAATTAATTAAATTAAAAGAGCTGACATATCACGCTGTTGTTGGCAGCCTTTGATTTTCTTCCAGAACAAGATCATTACCTTTTTCTCCAGCTTTGAATAAAAGCAATGGACAGACGACAGACTCTTCATCTTACAAATTCTTTTATCACTTGTGGGCTGTGGTAGGTGTGGGGAGAGGCTGAAGAATGACAGACTTGTAGTCTGTAGTATAGGGAACTGTGAATGACTCTGAGCTTAGAGCCAGGTAGCACCCAGTCTAGCTCTGGATAGGAAATGCCTTTTTGCTGGGATTTTATACGAGGCCCAGGACTGCAGCTTTACAGTCCCCATTGAAGCTTAGACGGTGCTCCCGTCATAGAAACAATGAAGATTTAGGGCCATCCTGATGAAGAGCAACCTCAGCTGTAAAGTGTTGAGTCCCAGCAGGTATTTCACAAGCTTCAGGAGGAGACACATGACCACTGTAGTTTTTTTTTGGTGCAACCCATTGTTATAAGCATGAAACTTGTAACATGAAGCATGAAGAGTTTTATTTAGAGAATTTGGCACTGGACTGCGTCTATGTCTGTTTGTAAGTCTCCAGGCCCAGGAGTTTTGCTGATAAAAGGTTAGGTCCAGGAGCTTTTCCTAGGATTGAAGCTGTGCTCAAGTTTGTTGAGTCTCTAATACTTTGGAGCAGACCGAGTTGCCCCTTTCCATGCACAGCTGCAGTGAGGATCAGTGAATCTGACATGAGCTACTTGGTAGCCCACTAGAGGCACGTTTCCCACCATGAAATTTGGAGGATATGTGGCTATTCAGATCCAGCCTTGTTTGGGCTTTGAACATATGATAAATCTCTGGCACTGAGTGATGCTTTGCTGTGCAAATGAAGTCCAAGGAGAGCCAGGAGCAAAAAAAAAGTGTTTACACTCATAGTTCCAGCCTGACTGAATCATAGAGTGGCTATAAATAAGGAGAAGGAAACTGTTGCAAGGAAGCTGATTACTTTAAATTGTCCTTTCCTTTCCTTTTCTTTCTGCAGTATGGTTCAGTGCATCATCTGTATGTTTTGGGCAGGAAAATTTTGCTATATCCTAAAGTGGAGTCTCTTCCAGCTGTGGTCATGTCATTGTTTTCTCAGCATTACTCCTCAATATTGCTGAGAGGGTTTCTAAAGCTACCTCCTAATCTAAACCTTTCTGCTATAGTACTGGTAGTTCTGTGTTTGTCCTGAGCAGAATGCAGCAACAGATGAAACAAAAGGGATTCAGGATCTTCTCCAAACTAACTTGAGCAAATAAGGCAGGACATGCTGATGGAATTCTGTGCAAAAGGCTCTGTGTGTGTCCTACAAATGCTAAGTACATCACACAATGCTTTACAAACAACTCTGATTGCGTGATCTCAGTCCTCCTCTTTCCAGGACAATGTAATTCCTCTTGTCAAGACCCCTTATCTCAGCAAATGTGTTGACATGGAAGGGGCTCCAAGCTTGTGGTAACTCAGAGACAATGCATTCATGATTACCTCATGAAGGGCCAGAACTGAAAGATGCAGTGAGGCTGTCTGTGGCTCTCTTCCATGTGTTGCTCTTTCCAGCCAGCAGTCCTGCAGTTCAATTTGGCATGCTCAGAGTTAACAGCAAACATCCTGTTCCCAGCCACACTGGCTGCACAGCTGTACCAAAACACAAATCTGTTTTCCCAGCAATTGTCCAAACTGAGTCTCCCCATGGGCGTCTCAGCCACGACTAGAGAAGCAAATGTAGAACATATCTCTTGGTTTCAGCCGACCCTGAACTCGTGTGTACTGTGCAGCTGTTGCTTTAAGCAGATACAGAGACTTAATTAGGTTAGGGTGACCTCTAGAAGTGTAGCATTTAAGAGCAAAGTGGCAGAAAGTATTCTGGGTACCATTCTGCAAATAAGAGTTTAGTTCAGGTGTTCTGTACAGCTCCCAGAATTTGCACATTTTGGAGCTCTGTGACTCTCCATTCTCTTTTCTCTTCTGCCCCACACAGGCTAAAGGATCAGCTTTTATGTGCTGGAAATATTCAAGGGAAGGACATTTTCAGTACTTAAGCCTCCAAGTGAACAGGTTAACCTGTGCTTCTCTGTATCATTTTATAGAGAAAAATTTAGAAATAAAGTCTTCTGCTTGCTCATAGTTTCCCCCTCACACCACCACAAGCAGTTGCCCTGCCTCACTCTGTGCAACTTGTGCCACATAACCACCACGCTCCACATTACTCTCACCTGCTCACTCCTGCTGCCAGTCATGGGAATGGGAATTCCCATTAATTTAATGATCCTCTCTGGATGTGTTCATGTGCATCTTCCCAGTTATGAGCACACCCTGCTGCACCCACTCAGCATATTGCTCATACTGCTGCCATTCCCCCATGCCCCCACCTGCACTGGCTTGCAAGTGCTCTGCCACACAAAGCCACAAGCACTGTCCTCTCCCTTTCCCTGGTATTTATTTCTGTGCACACAAGACGACCATCCCTGGGGATTTGCTTCTGAATTTGCCTTTGCAGTGATCACAGGCAAATTGAAGAGGATATGGCAAATATTAACCTGCTCCTATTAATATGAGCTATTCCTACAAGGTTCTGCATGGCAGCAGTTGAAGAGAGAGGTGGTACTGATGTCCTTTTAGTCACCTTTCTGAAAAGCCCCCTGAAGAGACACACAGAGACAGGAGACATTTTCAGAGTATGTGGTGTGGGAAACAGGAGGGGGCTGCTGCCCATGCAGAGCTTTTGTTAACATGTGAGAGTTTGCTGGTCCACTCCAATAGTGGAAATGCTGGGCAAGGGCTTAGATGTGGAGCTTCAGAGATTAAACCCAGCCGGCTCATATCCTAGTTTATGATGATCATCCAGCTGGCTAGAACCACAGGACACAAGAAGGAAGGTTCTAGAAGAAGAACACCAGTTGTTCTTGTGCTTGACACCAATTGCAATGAACCCACAGCATGTGAAACACATCTGATTTGCTTGCTACCCTGGGATTATCACCTTGAACAGCATTTCATTCTCCTTGTGGACCTAAGGGCAGTCTTCTTCCTCTCCCACACTGTTTTTCTGTTCACAAAACTGGCCCATCAAAGCTTTGGAGTTCAGTCACTAGCTGTGAAAGTGCAGAGATGTGCTGCTAGCTCATTTGTTGACCAGAGCAGGTGATGCATAATAGCCTCTAATGCAGGAGAAGTAGTGAAACACCAGGAAAGCACCAGAAGAATAAAAAGTAAGACAGATGTGCTGACAGAGCACTGTAAATCACGAACTCAAGAAGGAACCACAGGCAAACATAAGAATAAGATTCTTTTCATGAATTTTTCTGGCTGTGGAAGCACAATGAACTCTTGTCTTCCTGCAGCTTCTGCACTGAGGATTTTGGTCCTTTTCATTTTCCCTGCTGTTGGAGGTCGGCTCCTGAGCACGTATCATTTGTTACTCAACCCTCTGCATGAATAGGAGATGAAGCAGCAGTCTGAGGCAGCAGTGGCACATATAACTCCAAGTGGCTTGCTCAGCAATCCCCACATCACATTTAAATATATTTCACTCTGACCAGAAATAGATCAGCAGTGCCAAAGATGGAGTCAATTTCATTTTCCTCAGCAGCCAGCAAGGATCTTCCCTATGCTACTCTCAACCTAAACTATTGTCCTTCGACATGAGAACAGGGTCAAGACTCTACAGCCTGTCTGCCCACTGATTTTCCCACTGCAACCACCTGTCTAGCAGACTGCTGGGTCTCCAGGATGGGCACTTATCCATCTACGAACTGGCTCATCCTTAGAGGATATTTCCTCTGGGTCAGTAGGCAGGTCTCACACAATCACTGGAGTCACAGTCATCCAGGAATTAGACCACTAATTTTTATCTGGAGAACCAGTACTTGTACACTTGCTGCCTTAGGGGCAGTTCAGCCTTTTGGTAGAAGGCAATTGCCCAGCTCACGCTGTGTGGAGAAAACTGAGCTTCCACAGCAGTTTTTGAAGTTAGAAAGCAGGTGATGAGTCCCAAAGCCTGTTCTGTGCTTTGCAGTACAGATGAACATTCTTAAGAAGATGACCTCAAGGATGGTGATTATCCTGGTAGCCTGAGGCTTGGGACATCTGCATTAATTTCCATGCTCTTACAAGCATCCTGCATGAGCTGGAGTCTTGCTCAGACATCCATCTGTCCAGACATCTGAGGCATGCTTAGCCAAGGAAAGATTTATACCAGACCCTAACTTTCTACACAGTCATCACAAAAAATTAGGTGTTTCACTCAGGCATTCTATTGGTGCTGTGAGGATAACCTCATCTTTCCTCTGACTCAGTAAGACTCAAGCTATGCTAGCCAGAGATAACAGGTACCTTTGTCCCTTCAGCTGGGATGATGCAGCAAACAGTGAAGCCTGGTGCTTGCAGGCAGTAGGGGACTGAGCACAGCCTCTTTGCTTTGGCCCCCTGGAGCAGCGAGGGACATTTAATGTCTTTCCAATGGATTTCACAAAAATTAATTATCCAGGGTTCAGTTTTACTTTGTACGTTTGGCATTTAATGGGCGAAGTAGTGTCTGACTTGGAGTGAGTGGGTTGTGGTATGAGGTGTGATCTTTTAGTACATGCTCTGAAAGTGAGACCTCCCAGCTTCGCAAGCAGTGCCTAAGGTAATAGTCTTTTCTCAGCAGCATGACAAAATCTCTTTGCCCATGCCCACAGAGTGGCTGGCAGCTCCATTTTAGCATGCACCATTTTGTCTCTTTCTCTTCAAAGACCGGGGGCATTGTTGTGCCAGACTCCAACGGGAGTGGTGTTAATTGTGAGACTTGATCACTAGAGTCAGGGTAACACATTCACTAGTGTCACTGTGTCCCTGCAAGCTACTGCTGACCCTCTAGCCCAGGGTTAGAGAAGCCTGAAATATTAGTTACAAATCTGACTTGTCAGGGCCAGGTTCTGCTGTTGTTACAGTAAGCGGCACCCAATACAGGGGAAATTCTCACTTGGAGGTGGTGGTGGGAGGAATAAGGATATGAGAAAAGCAGGGAACTGTTAAAGCATTGTCACTGTGTCATAAGCAATTTGTTTGTAAGCAGCTTCAGATTTTCTTCCAGTGCTTTAGGGCTTGTTAAGTACTCCCTAAAAAGGAGTAACTTTTAGGCCTCTAGCTGGTCTTTACAACCTGTTTGCTTCAGTGAATCATTATTTGCTTAGTATTTACACTCTTTTATTGGTTAATTGAATCTCATGTTAATTGTTGTCTTTCTCAACTCAGTAACTAAAATACTGATCAATTTTTTTTTTTTAGTTAATTTGTTGGGGTATTTTTTCCATCTGAAATACTGACACGCCAAAATGGAAACATTTCACAGAAACATGTAGGGTTTATATGCAGTGATCTTCAGTTTTTCAGGCCCTGGATTTAAATTTGTGGTGAAAAGGTGAGACATAGACAGGGTTGAAATGGTCAGCAACTAAGGAGTGGGATCTTGTGTGAGATGTTGAAAACTCCAGCCAAGCACTTGTATAGAAATCAGGCAGAGACTTGTACCCGTATCTTGCATGTACAAAACAACTTAATGACAAGACTGTTATCTGCTCAGGAGTGCCTCTTTCTTGCAGAAAAAAAAAAGAAAATAAAAATTAAAAGGCTGTAATAAAACATGGGAACAGATTACAGAACTTCAAAATTTATCATGCACTGGATTTAATTTATTTTAATTATTTTGGCCAGTCCTATGAATAACAAATAGCTTGCTGTCTGGTAGGAATCAGCTTTAGCAATTAACAAATTTTCATGTGACACCCAGCAAGCAGACAAATGCTCACAACTAACAGGTGCCATGAGAACATGAACCACAGCTATTCAAACTCAGCTCTTTTGTTTCTGTAGATATTAACCAATTCCTTTTACTCTTCTGTTCACCTAAGACTAGTAAATACAGTATTATACACCAATACAGAAGTAAAATAGGAGCCCTTGCCAACTGCAAGACCTCAGGAACCTCACAAAAAGGATGTCAATGTCACAGCAATGGGTCTCTTGCTTTTCTGTGTCTTCTCTTTGGTGCTGCTGGTTCTTAACTTGAATCACTATTGGTTCTTTTGCTGAAAATTACATCCTGTTTATCATAGATAATGTGGATACATTTGGAAGTAATTTTGAATGCTTCTTAACAGAAAAAAATATTTTTAAATGGTTAATTGTGGAGAATCTACACTTGATGCCACCTGTTGTTACAAACTACAGTCTCAGATACTAAGAAATAATCTTTTGAGTCTTAAAAAAAAAAAGTCTTCAGACATCTGTCCAACTCTGGAAAATAAATGGGAACAATTTGTTTTTAACCATGACAATGCACAATCTCGCATTTTTTGAATCAGAAAAACTTGGAGCCTGGAAATTAAACTGTCAGTACTAAAAAGTATGAGACTGTGAAGACCAAGAAGTGTTTAATCAGTATGTTAGGCTCTCAAAATGGGCAGGAAACATTGTTCTGGAAGGACAAAACTCTACAAAACGTAATTGCAGTGTAAGGACAGAGGAAGGTGTGTGCGTGAGGGACAAGAGCTGGCAAGACAGATGGAGGCCAGCAGAGGAAAAAAATTGCTTGCTTTTTCCATCTAGTAATGTAGCAGAGAAAAGACTTGTTCTCCCTAAATCCCTTCTACGCTAGTGTCCTTAAATGTACCCATATGTTCAGTGACAGAGTAGAAGCTGCCACTTCAGGCCATGCTGGCCACATGGCACTGGTGCTGTAAATGCATAGTCACAGATTCCCTTGTGTAGACAAGAAAAGATGCAAGCACTAACCCAGGCTGCAAGGGCAGCAGTGGCATCCCACTGTTAGACATCATCACACAGACAGCCGTAGCTCTGATAGACACCCTGACTCTGCATCTTTATGGAACACAGAATCTTGGGCCTTCACTTTGTTGTTGTTGTTGTTGATGTCCCTGATATCACTACACATTCCACAAGACAGACATTGACGTGATGGAATGTGCCCAGGGAAGGGCAACAAAGCTGGTGAAGGGTCTGGAGCACAAGTCCTTTGAGGACAGGCTGAGAGAGTTGGAGTCGTTTAGCCTGGAGAAGAGGCTCAGGGGTGACCTTATCACTCTCTACAACTGCCTGAAAGGAGGCTGTAGCCAGATGGGGGTTGGCCTCTTCTCCCAGGTAACCAATAATAGGCCAAGAGGAAGTTGCCTTAAATTGTGCCAGAAGAGGTTTAGAAAGAATATTAGGAAACATTTTCTCACCAAAAAGGTTTTCAACCATTGGACAATTGCCCAGGGAAGTGGTGGATTCACCATCCCTTGCAGCTGTTTAAAAGACGTGTAGATGGGGCACTTGGGAACGTGGCTTAGTGAGGGTTTGGCAGGGTTAGATTAGTGGTTGGACTCAATGATCCTGGAGGTCTTTTCCAACCTAGACTGCTTTGTGAGCCCAGCAGTATCCCTGCCCAGCCTACAGCTGTATCATTCATCCAAGCTTTACTGTAGCAGCATATTGGACAGTAATGTTTGCTCCAGGACCAGGGACAGTGATTGCATTTGCTGTCTAGTAGGATGCCCAGTATTTTCAGCAGATTAAAACCAAACAGTATCTCTGTAGTGATGAACTGTTTTGCCATTACAAACTCTACATGCATATAAGGTTTTTACATCTCTATTCTCTCTGGTCATTACCTTGTTTCCTTCAGTCCTTCCCTCAAACAATAGAGTAGAGCAGATTAAGATACCTGTGCCCAGAATATTGTGTTGTTATGGGCTCCAAATATTGATGTGGTTTCATCAAAAGTCTTTAAAGTCTGGTGAATTGAGGATACCAGGATGAATTGAAGGGGCAAGGGCTGAACCAGAGATGCTTTGCCCATGGCTAATTTAGACACAGCTAAACCTGAGTGATGCCCATGTTTCTTGAATGCTCAGTTATGTGCTGCCTCCCCACAGCTTGTTGGCTGTCACTTTTGATCTGAGGGGAGTGTCCCAAACCAGTCACTCCCAAACAGTGCAAACTGCACATTTGTATGTGAATATAGCTCCCCACATGTGTGTCTGATCAGCATCTGCAATTGATGTCAGGGAGATTGTTATCACGCTGGGATAAGGAACTCAGGTTTCACGTCACAATGTGTGACTCTGTGACTTTGTTTTTTGCTCTCCTATTGTTTGTTTTATTTGTAAAGCCCTTTCTCCTCATCCTATCCATCCCTGTCTTTCTGTTTGTAGAGAAAATAGGCAGAACAGACACATAAAGGTGCCCTCAGAGCCAATTTGCAGCAACTGGTAAAGATCACACTGTATCTATCTAAAAATTCATATCCATAGGGAGCTGTCTCTGAAGCTGAATGTAAAGATAATGTTTTAAAGAGGTAGCTAAAGCAGGAAAATACACAGTTTTAAAGTAGAGAGGGGCAGATCAATTCAGAAACAGTGAGGTTGTCCTTAGCCCCTCACCTAAGCCTTCTCTGAGAGCTGAGAGTTTATTTTTTTTTAATTTCCATATACTTTTGCACTGCTTCGTTTTAATTCAAAGAGCAGAAGCACTGAAGTATTGTTAGACATGCTGTATTAGCAACTCTTTTGTAACCACAAAGTAGAGAGACAAGAAATGAAAGATCTAGACCATGCCTTTACAGATCCAAATCCCTTGGCATTTGATCTCCTGTTTGCAGATTAATGGGTTTGCCCTTTTTCTGGTTTCTTGGGATTTTGTGGGGAGTTTTGTGCTTCCTCTCTTTGTAAAGCTAAGACCTAGCTGCAAAGTTTGGCTCTAGATTTTGGCCAAAAATATTATTATTTCTTTTGCCCTATCTAACTAGCCAAACTAATTTGGAGTTTTGTTGGTTATGCCAGCTGGAAAAAGAAATTGGCAGTGAGGTCAGGTTTCTCTGGCAAAGCCTCCTTGTTCACAAGAATGTATCAAGTCTTGCTTTCTGTTGTGCAGCAGGGTACATACAATCAGAGCTGTTCCTTCATCCACTGCTCCAACTGGTTTGCAGAGAGCACCCTGATGTGAGAAACCTTCTCCCTGGATTCCATCTACTGGGTCATCTCTGTTGTTCTTCAGTGCTCTCCTCTCTGTTAGCTCCAGAGGGCTGTCAGGTTTTCTACCCTCACTGCTCCATTGCCATTTGCATTTCCAGCAAGGTTTCTGAGCAATTCCAGGGTCATGCACACTTTAACTACTATGGTGAAAAACTCAAGTTGCTTTTACACAGTAATTAAGCCTGTGAGTTTCAGAAAGGTTTAACCTGTGTCCTTGGGGCAGTTTGAGTTCTATTCTAGATCACACCTGATGAGCACCAAATGGGGCAAAGCATCTGCACTTTTTTTGGCTTTAGGCTAGCAGGTCATGCAAGGCTCTATCAGTTGTTTAGGAAGCAGCATAAGCCTTTGAGTCACCTGTAAGGTTTTTATTCCTAAGAAAAATTATCCGATTCTCTATTCCTTCTGTGGGCTTCTATCTCCCTCTCTCCCTCGCCCCTTATGTATAAGTGTTGTAAAGCTATCTTTAGCTGAGCTACTGGTTAATCCAGCATTAATTGACCTCTCTAATTATACTTTGCTATTTTCTCTCCCTTTATCCTTAAAATGGTCTACTGGGTGGGGGGGTCTAGAGGGCAAACACATTCATTATGTTATCAGCAAACAAGATATGAATCGCACTGCAGGGGACAAAATTAAATTTACAGTTTCCCCTTGTAGATGTCATAAACTATTGATTTAAACCAAGAGGGGACACAGCAGTAGAGCCAGCATATTGGCTATGTTGCTTTGTTCTCCTTGTATTCTGCCAGGAGTGTTTGCTGCCAGTCCCTGTGTGGCTTTCTGGAAAAGAGTGGCTGGGGACAATCAGGGCAATGGAAAGAGGGAGATTAGGTGGAGTTTGTTTGGTAGGTCCATGGGAGGGATTACCTCAATCTGTCTTCTTCTTTCTGGATTTTAGATTATCTTCCTTTGGCACCACTGTATTCTGTGGAAGGGACCCCTTCCAGAACCTGCCTTTCCTTATCCCACACATTATCTTCACTCAACTTTCCTTGCCCATTTTAGGGGGTTAGAAGTGGCATCTTCAGATGCTTTGTGTGCCACTCCACCTATGCCTAAGCTTCCTTCACCATGCTGGGCAATTTGCCCCTGTTAAGTCTCCTAATTCTTCACCATGTCATGATTTCCTTGTGGGGAGGATTGTTCTTTCTTCCCATACATGGAGCAAGGGAATAAGGGAAGGAAGGGATTCTAGCCACCATGTAGCCCATTTAGCTTGGTGATAGTGCTTACCCTGTATGCAGTGCTGAAGAGACAAGCTAAATGGCTGGAAACTTCACCAAACCAGAGTGCCTTTATAGTGCACAGCTAGCATGAGCCCTAGCAACTGGCAATTTGCTAAAGCACAGCATTTGGCTCTGTGCCCTCTTCCCTTCTCATATCATCTCAACTAGGCTGGAAACACTCATGTGGTAGGAAGCCAGGAAGGGACATATAGTGAGTTCACACAGGAGAAATGTCCTACCTGGGTAACGGTTGCCACCAGCAGACCCCACACTGTGCCCCTCCACTGCTGCCAGGAATAGTTTGAATGGCAGGAGCAGGCATGGGCCAAATGTGAACTCAGTGTTTGGTGACTCATCATCTATTCCACGTTTAATGATGTTAAAGGAGAATTAGTCCCTCCTGTGCTGTCAGCCAGTTCTCATTATTGGTTAATTGGACTAGAGATGCAGTCACTGTTGAAATTTATTGTCAGGAGCAACTTGTTATATTAGCATAGGTGTGCTGCTTATATCCCCCTGATGTGAAAGGGTCAAAGGCTGTAACTATATACACCATTTGTCTCTTCCCATCCTTTTGTGCGGACCACTCTGGTTAAGGTGTATCCTGGGAAGTCTAATATGGTTTCTGACCAGGGATAAACTGTGCATTGTCCAGACAGTACATGGATTTTGTCACTTATCAACACCAGAAACTTTATCACTGCTCTCTGACAGCTGCCAGAAAGGTCTGGGTGAAGAAGTCTTTCCTTGCCAATCTCTGCCTTCTCAGAGCAGTAGGGAATCTGACTGGGTCTACATGGAGAATTAAATGCAAGATTCTGCATGCTACCTGCAATGGGACCTAATCTAACAAGTGGGCACAGATAAGCACTGGTTGCTGAGATCAGATGTGAAAAGCCAGACAGAGAAAGCTGTGTGCAGTAACAAACTTTTATGAGCTCCAGGATATTGACTACATAGACTCAGGCACTATCTCCTTTCATCTTATCTCTTGCTTATCTATGTGCCTACCCACTGACCTCTCTCTTCCAGCTCATTCCTTTAATCAGCTTGAGGACGTAGGAAAATATTTTGTCAGAGAGCATTTCCAACTGCCAAACTCAGTTTATTTGTATCTCACTGCAAAATAGACCCCAAGAGGTGAAATGCCATAATCACTTGCATTTCTGACTCCCAGATCATTTGTCTCTAAATAACTATGATGTGCTTTGAGGACTGGATACAAATTTAATGATATTATCACAATTAATCTGCCAAAGTTGTATTTTACATTTTTTTCTTTTTTTTTTTTTTACAACTACAGAATTAGCTTTAATTTTGAGCCAAAGGCTTTGTCATCAATAACTTTATCTGCTAGTTGCCAGCGCACCACAGAATCCTTTCAAGCACATAAAATGAGAAGGCACAAAACATTTTAAAAATTGAGGACAGCTTTATTTGCACAGTCTCTCCTGTTCATTTTCAGAATGCTCTCACAGGCTTTGTAACATCTTATTTAAATTATTCACTGCTACAGCAGCCTCACCTACCCCAGACATGAAGTGTGCACATCAGCTCTTCACACACTGGGTCTCAAAGTGGGAGTGTGGTACACCTGTGGGTGAGTAGCTTCATTTAGTGGGTGCAAAGTTTTCTTTGGTGGTGATGTTTAAGAACAGATGAGGAAAAGCTGTCCCCTGAGATCATTTATGCATATTTGATTCTGCTGTAGAGCTGGGGAGTATGTTTTTCATCGTGGCCTAGTGTTTTCCATTCCTGTTTTTTTGATTCTGTCATATCCATTCTCCATCCTCCCTTGACACTGTGTGTTTTCCAGGGCCATCAAAACCTATCTGATCAAGTAAACCCACCTAGGTGGGCTCCATATATTCTGCTGCCTTGCAGTACCTCTTCTGGAGATGGCTAAGGATCACATTAGGGCTTGCACTCCTACTTCTTCTCCCCACAGTTTTCAATCTTTGATGAAGCATTCAAGGTACAGTGCTGGGTGCTTTTCAGCTCTGGGGTCATCAGTCCCCACCCCAGTAGGGCAGCTGATATGGTGGCTCCCACCTACCTCTGGTCAGGAGACTGCAGCTTAGAATCACAGAATATGGAATGGTTTGGTTTAAAAGGGACTTTAAGGATTATCTAGTTCCAACCCCTAACTTGCTACAGATAGCTGTGAGACAATCTCATTTCCATTACTTCTTCAACAATATTCAGGGGTTTTTTTTAATTTAAACAATTGTTTAATGTGCCATGTTGAGATGTTAAAGTGACTTTCCTCCCACTGTGGGCAATTTAAGACTCTAACATGAGACAACTAAGCTATGGTGCTGTTAGTCAGTATCTGCTTTTTCATATGACGCATCTTTCTCTCCTTCCTTGCCTGTTCTTCAGCAAAGGCTTTTTCTACCTTTCTCTTTCTTCTGTGCAAGCCCAAGACAGCAGAGCAGCTGTCTTCTTTCTGCCTAGCCCATGGGTCTGAGCATCTGGATGGAAGTGCTGACTCTTCTGTTTTGTACAGCACAGAAAATGTACCCTAATATCCTTCACTTCCAAGCAAAACTGGAGCTGGTCCAGCCTAGGAAATCTGCTTAGAATCTCTATTTTCCCATCCTTGCCTGCTGTCACCAGAGAAATCTCAGCTACTTCAAGTGCTTATTCTGCTCCTTGCCTTGTTGAATTGCTGGGGAAGGTGACTCATGAGAATTTTGGGTCCCTGCCAGTCATTCATAAGCCAATAGCGGCAAAGGTAATTGTCACTCACAGCACTTGAGCCAAAATGTGGTCATGGGCCTGGGATGTTTCAAGAACCCTTGAAATGTCCTATTACATGGTTATTCAGGGATATTGAAGGGTCACCTTGTTTTCCCTATGGCCTCTATCCATGGATGTTGCATGAAAGTAGTTTCTTTTTTTTTTCTTTTTTTTTTTTTAAGACATATACAGCTGCAGTCTGGCCTAACCAGAGATGATTGTAGCTCACTTCCAGGACCCAATTTAGGCCTTCCTCCTTCTCTACATCTCTCTCTGAAGGGTGAGTGCCCCTCCATGGGCCTGCACTTCTGTCAGTGCCCTCCATCCTGGCTGTTTGTTCTGCAGAGGGCATTGTGTACGTAGGAATTAGTACAACATATGGCCATCACTGCACACTTCATATGTTATTATCACATTAGAGAGTCCAGCCACATGTCCCTGCTGCAGCCAGGGGAAACTGCTGGCCCTGCTCCTGTCATGCAGTCCCCCTGATCTCTCTGCAAGCAGCTTCATGGTCATTTGCAGGCGTTTCTGAGATGTGGGGATAGAGCCAAAGAGTTTGCAAAGGATTAAGCAACAAGGAAGCAACCTGTGGAAATCAGCTGCAAGAAGGGACAGTACAGAGGAAATTGAGGCAAGAGGAGGAGTGCAGGTTTGTGAATGGAGTAAAAAGGCAATAAAAGGAGAGTAATGACTTGAAGGATGCAGTAATGGACAGCTGTGTTTTGAAGGAGACATAAAATCAACAATCTCGCCTCTCTCAGCTATTAAACATCTCTCTGAGTTTGTTTAAAATCCCAGATTGTTGTCCCAGGAGTCAGGACTACATTCAGAGTGGCTAATTACAGGCTGACCTACTTGTCAATCCTGTTCTGGTGGCTTTAGGTTCTCACTTTCTGAACTGTAATGCATTATGTGACTGCTGTGATCTAACCCAGAAGTGACTCCTTCTCTCTGCTAAGTGAAACAACCATGATAGACACTCTCTGGGTTTGGATATTGGTACACATTCTATATGCCCATCCCAGTTCCTTCCCAGGAAAATTCCCTGCCTTTTAGAGGGGCACCCTTCCACATTTCGGGAACAGCCTGTACCTTTAGAGGTGCACAGAAATCCTCTGGTTGCATGAGCAGATGTGTGCCTGGAAGTTTCTAGCCCATTCACGACATGTTTCTTGGTGAGAGTGTGTGGCAGAGGGGAAGGTAAGCAGCAGGGTGAACAGACCAGCTCTTCTTGTGCTGTGCATTGGTTCCTGCACACACAGAGCTCTGCCAAAAGGCTTTAAGGGACTGATATGGGACAAATATCCCTTCAGACCCTTCCAAATTCAGCTTTCAAGCCAAAACTGTCCCACACAGAAGAAAGAACTACAGCATCTTCCTTGAAATCAGAGAAAATTTTCAGGGGGAAAGGAGATTTGGAGGTCTCTTATCCAAGTCCCTGCTCAAAGCAGGTCTAACTTCAATATTAGATCAGCATGCTCAGTCAAAATTTGGAAATCTCCCAAGACAATGATACTTCAACCTGTCTTGGCACCTGTTCCAGTGCTGATCCACCCTCATTATGAAAATGTTTTTCTTTTATGTCTGACCAGATATTCTGGGAGCCCAAAATTGCTCCACATACAGCCTAAGAAGTGCTGAGTAGAGGAGAATAATAATTTACTTTGGCCTGCTATCTACACTCTCATCATTGCAGCCAGGTACACATTTAGCCCTCCTTGCTGCAAGGGCATGCTGCCACACTCATTTTCAAATTTTGCTCACTGGGAACCTTTGGTCTTCTTCAGAGCTACTTCTCAGCCAGAAAGTCCTCATCCTTCAGTGCTACACATATATAATTTCAAAAGGTGGAAGACTTTGCACTTATCTTCGTTGAACTTTGTGAAGTTCTGTCATCACATTTTTCCATGTCCTCGAGGGCCTTTGAATGGCAGCTCTGCTCCCCAGGGAGTCAGCCACTCCCCTGAATGTGGTATCTTTCCTGAAGCTGCCAATATCTCCTGTACTACCATGCAGGTTACTGATGATCAGGTGTACCCTTCTTTCTGATTGTGCAGAAGAAACATAGAACTTTAGGATGCTTCTGTTACTGTAATTTTCAGTGTGGAGAGTGAGATGTCCTATCCAGCCTGTGAAGTACCAAAAAGTATGATAATCCTGTCTTGAAGAGGATGCAAATTAAATAGACACAGCTGAGAAAGGGCAGGGGGAAAACTGAGACATGGAGATGTTTTGACCTGATTGAGTTGATATTTCATGCAGTTTCAGTGCTGAGAATAGAACTCTGTTTGCTGATTATTAGGAAAATATGGTGAACATGACATGGGCTGCCCAACTCACCATGCTATGGTATCCTCTAGCCTGCAGATAATCTGGGGAGCTTGCTTTTCTCTCCCTCCCTTCACCTGGCTTTTTGTACCCAGAAAGTGCTAGTCCTAAGTACTTGTGTCAGGAAAATGTCTGGGGTGGACGTTTGTCAGCCACTGTCAACCCTGCTCTTTGGAGGGGTTGTGAGGAGGGGTCTGTGAGTCAGAGCACATGCCAAGGCTGAGAGCTGCCCAGGAGGCAGGACCCCAACCCACTCAGTTCCCTCCTCAGTGAGCAGAGGGTTTCAGCTGTTAGAGAGATTATGGAAGTAGTAAAATCTGCTAATGCAATAATAGTAATTAATAAGAATAATGGGTTATTTTAATGTATTTTGGCATGAAGTATTAGGCAGAGAGTACTGTTGGAGAGCAGAGACTTTGCAGGCAAAAATAAAAAGGCAAGGTGACTGGGCCCTAAAGTGCACATCTGGGCATGATTTGGAGAGGAGATTTATTGACACCATAAATGATGGCTTTTTCGAGCAGTTTGTCTTGGTGCCTATGTGGGAAGACGTAACTCCTGATTTAGGGCAGTGTTCAGCAGTACTTACTCTCCAGGTGGGACTCCTGGGGTGTCCCTCCTGGCAGAGAGCAGCCAGCTGGGCTGCTGTGAGCACATGTGTGTATAAGACATGGGGCACGCACGCAGTCCTGCATGGCATCCCCTGTCTTTTCAGTCCCTGTGTGGTCTCTTACAGCCCCTGCCATCACTGGTGTGTGGTGTCCACAGCCTGGGCAGCACCAGCCCATGCTAAGGTTGGTGCCTCTCCAAGGCAGCCACGCAGCTCTGCAGACCACTCTCTCCTACCCTGGCAGCATGAGGGCATGTGGCCCCAGCTCAGATCAGGCCAAAGCTGTCAAACCACCAGGAAAGGGTTACCTCAACTCCTAGAAAGAAACTGGTTTTGAAGGGGTGAAATGTGAAAGGCAAGGGAGAAGACTGTCCTTCGCAGCACTTAGTTGATGTTTTCATTGATCTCAGTGATTTTATGTCAGCACAGTGGTGGGAATTGGCCTCCGCTCTAGAGCCTTGTTTGGGCAAGCGGACATCTCTCAGTGGGTTTCATTACTATTATTATTATTATAGGGCCTGCAGCATGTTAAGAGCCTGCCAGGACACAGCACTCCTTTTCTCGAGGCTTCAGCCACGTCAGGGGAGACATCAGGGAGCAGGTGGGGTGCGTGGGCAGCAGCAGCATGTCTCAGAGGTGTGAGCGCTGAGGACTTGTCAGCATCAGGTCAGCAAGAGCAGGAGGGTTGGCTGCTCATTAAGCGTGCCCCCCACATGGCACATGCAGGATAGGTGGGCCTCAAACAGGGCAGCAGGAAAGCTTGAGGAGGATGACAGCAAATGCAAGGCTGAAAGGCAAAATAAATTAAAGCAAACAAACGAGAAAAACAATCCTTAAAAGCACTGCACTTGGCTTGGAGGTCTCACTGCCTTAGTGTGCAAGGGGGGTGTAGGAGGAAGGTGTGGAAAGGGGTCAGAAAGGATCCACAGCTGCACAGCAAAGAGTGAGCCTTTATTAGGGTTCATCAAGCACCTTTTAATGAATGGCCAAACAGCCAGGAGTCAAATGAAACAGTGGGCAAGGTGTAAATGAGAAGGAAGCTGAAGGGAGTGAGAGGAATGGCCAGGGCACTGTGACTATGCAATGCCAGGAGCAGGATGAGAGGAGCCACAGGTGGGGAATGCAATTAAGGAGCTGAGCCAAAGCCAACAAGCTGAATCTCTGGCTTGTGCCGAGCTGTTTGCACAGCCCCCATCCCAGGTGCTGAGCATCCCTTTGGGATTTTTAATTCACCAAGGCAGAGGGACCCCATCTGTGGGCTGGGACAGGCTCATGAGATTCATCTGCCTGAGTAGGTCTGTCCTTGCCAGGGGATGTCGTGCAGGGATTGCTGAACATTCCCTGGAAAGGGAAAAACCCCCTGGATATGGACTTTGACTTTCAAGCATTCACACATACTGGACTTGAGGCAAAGTATTCTAAAACTGGGGTGTGGAAGTTGCATCCCTATGAGGAAGAAGCTGTACCTCCAAATGGCTGTTGCTCCAGTTCCTCAGAGCAGCAGCTCTTCTGGCATCGTATGCTCATCTCTGTGTGGGTTTTTGCTGACGAGTGTGATACGTGCATACAGAGTATTTTGCTGTTGTTATTATTACCTAAAGTTATGGATCAGCTTGAGAAACTCAAATGCAGTGAGGTAGCATAAGTCTCAGGGCTCTGAAGTAAATAATGCATGAAATATACTGACAGCAGTGTCTGACGGATCCTTATAAACAGCATCTCTAATGAATGCAGAGCTGCTAATATTGCAGGGTTGGATTTGGGGGAAGAATGCTGAAATCTCTCTGTGCACAGGCAAGATGATGCAGATGGGCAAACACCGCCCCATCCTTACCCTTGAGAATCAAGCAAGTGATTTTAATGACAGTTGAGAGAGTCAGGAACGGGGTGGCAGCTCCATATCCAGATGTGATGTGGACCTCATGGGCAAGTTTCTCTCTCTTCTCCTTCCCTCTTGCAAGAAGGTGCTGAAGGGCTGTCTCCAGCCTCCTCTGCCTTCACCATGGTTCTCTGAGATCCTCAGAGGAGGAGTGCTCCAGGCATGCTAAACACTATTATTAATATTTTAATAATGGAAAGACATCGAGGGAATTACAGATCTATGAGCTTCCCTTCCGTTCCAGCCAAACTGATTGTGACGCTAATTAAGGACAGACTAGTAGAATGTTCAGCTAAGTATAACATGACAGGGTCAATCCAGTATGGCTTCTGGAAAAGAAAATTGTGCCTTTTTGAGCTGCTAGTGGGTTTTGTTGTTTTGGGTTTGTTTTTTTTTTTTTTTAAGTTTAATAAGATAAAGGTGATCCCCAGCAGACATAATGTACGTTGATTTTCATAAAGCCTTTGATAAGGCCTTTCACACAAAATTATGAAGGGAAATATATAGCCATGGGCAAAGGGGCAAGGTCTTGTCACAGTTTAAAACCCAGTGGATTGTTAATTAGCAAAAAATAGTTTCTCTTTTATGTGGAGACAAGTTAATAGTGGGTGTCAGTACACACTGAGGAGGTGTTTGGTCTGCCCTGTGTGCCATGGCTGGCATTCTGGTGCTTTGATGACAACTCCTTGTTTGGCTGGTGAGAAATCCAGCAGAGTTACCAAAAGCCATAGAAGATGTTAAGAGCAGGCCCACCCCATTGCATCCTCTACAGGCTTGCTGCCTGAGCGGTAGAGATCCAATGGGACCCACTGCCAGGGCTTGGCCTGGCTGCTCCGGGGTGTTCTGCCAGGAGATGGGTCCTCCCCCAGTGCCCCTCACTCTATCTTACCAATCAAAAGCAAGCATGGGTTGCCATCTCCATGAGTCAGCAGGGTTTAAAGGTGCCATGGGGACAGAGCAGCAGGATGACAGATGAACTATAACATGGATGAGTGTATGGTAATGCAGACTGCAAAAATAGTCTCCACTTCAGCTGTACAGTGATGAGCACTGAGCTCCCAGGCTCCTTGGAGGGTAACTCGAGAGTAACTCGATAAAAGCTTCTTCAGTGGGTTGCGCCAATTCCAAAAACGTGGAAGATGCTTGGTTGCCTTTAAGAGACGGGGAAACAACAGGGAATATGTTATAAAAAATGACATTATTTTGAACACTGGCTACGCCCTTATTTATGAAAGTGTGTAGAATTACCAGAGGGCTATGAAGCATGGTTAGTAATCTTGTGAGATTCACCTACAAGGAGGCAGTCAGTTGGACTGAACAGGGTTTTCTTTTTCAGTGTAGCAAGCTTGTAAAAATGCCATTTCTTCCTCCCAGTAGCTCTCCCATCTTCCTTTTTGCTGTCATGCCCTCTACTGTCCCTGAGCTCAGGCTGGCTCTGCTCAATCTCAGCCCGCTCCAATGGGAGGTGCCAAGTACCAGCCATCCACAGCCTCCCTGAAGAGACACACTAAAGGCTTATAATTGAGTTATTTGCAGTCATGAAGAATGTCGTGAAAAGTGATCAGTCCCTCCTTTTTCTGTCCTCCTGTAATACTAGAACAAGAGGTCACAAGGAGATGCTAATAGTAGCTTAATTTAGATCACATGAAAGGAGACACTTTTTCACACAGCAGGTAATCAGTCTGTGAAATCCACACTGCCTCCTGAGGTCAGAGCGTCAAACACTGCAGAAGGACTTGTCAAGTTCCTGGGTAATTTTTGGAACAATAATAACTCTTACTGAGGATGCAGTAGCACCCCAGGGACCCCCATCAGGAAGGACCTGCTCTGCATAGCACAAGGCCTGCCCAAAGCAGAAGCCAGCCTGACTTGGGTTGCTTTCTTCTCCATAGCTAAATAAAGGTTTGTTTGGTCAGATGCTGGGGGGGTGATGGTGAAAGAGCTGCACCCAAGCTCAAGCACCCAAGTGTGACATTTTTTGTTTTCCTGCACCAGTTCTGTAGCCCTAAAGACAAGGTACTTGATTCCCTTCCCTTGGTGTAATGATAGTTCTGTTTTTCAGCTATAAATCAGTGCTGTTCACTCTGATTTTAAATGGGTGAGGGAGGGACAGAAAGCCTACAGCTGCCTTTATCCTGGAGGAATCTTCCCATGATCTGAGTGAAGCTTGGGTGAATTGCCTTAGAATAGAGCCTCATCTGCACTTCTGACCCTTTTCCTGGATCTCTTCAACACAATGTCTTTGGTCTGGTGGTTTTGCCACTCCTACAGTCAGTTCTTGGCATGCTCCTGTCTTCCCATGCATTGCCTGTGGTATTGTAAGAGACTTAGCAAGTCTGACTGGACATGGTATTGGTGAATTTTGCCTGTGGACAGCATAGGCCTGTGGATTATGATAATGTTGAAGAGCCTTAAACTTGTAAAGGTGTTTAAATTTACCAGCAAAAACAAAGTGTAACAGAACGGGAAAAAATAATTTCAAATCCATCCCTGTCTCTGTATTCATATTTCTCTGGCCTGCAGTTCTAGAAATGACTTTAACCCCAGTAGTTTTGGGACTGAATCTGTTGTTTACTGGCTTTCCTCCTGTCCATAAATTCAGTCCCTCCATTCCAATTTTGACAAGTGGTGTCCAGACTCAGTGTAGAAATCTTTGCAGGGGATTGAGACAGAACACTAGCACTCCTTTCATTGTCTTTTGACTCTTTATTGCAAAATGGCTGTAAGCAATAGGCTTTTAAGTGTGTTTTCTTGTAGCTAGCTGCAGAATCTACACAGTATGTGTACAGTAAGATTGATCATAATCCACTTGAGGGATGGTGTTCAGAAACTCTCACAGGCATCTCTCATTCCAGCATCATCACAACAGCTCTCCAACTATCCCACCTGCTTTTCTCCTTGCTGTTTGTTACTGCCTCAGTAGCTGGCTGTGTTTAAATATGTCAACCTGGTTTTTTTTTCTCATCTTCTTGTTTCCCGTGTTCCTTTAACAAGCACCTTGCAACAGAACAAACAAGCAAGGCAGGAGCGCTCCAGGCAAAAGGGGTGTTTTGTGTTTGATTTGAATACATACATATTTTTCTTGGTTAAAACTTGTGATACTCATCAAACACATGCAGGAAGGCTGTGAATAAGACCTTTTTCTTCCTTGCTGACACGCACACCGTCTAAGATGAGCACCTTCTCATTTTCACTTGATGTCTGATTCTGTGCGAAGCGCGCTCTCATATCCTGGCACACACGTTTGATAGTCTCATCCCCACTCCTGCTCTGTCGCGTACACAAAACCACCTTCTCATCTCAGCAGAGCCTGGCGCATGCGCACTCCCACAGGCAACACAAGCACACACGCACGGCCACCCACACGCTTGCAAAGGCTTTATTATTGCAGGGGAAATTGCTCTCAAGTATATGAGACTGGATGTAACTATGGCAGAGACAGGGGAGAGAGGAGCAAGGCTGGGAAATTGTGCAGTCCTTTCACTCTTCAGAGACACAAAGCGCTGCTCAGGTGGAGGGGAGAACATGTCCCCAGAGTCCTCATCCCATCTGCCATGCACAGACAAGCAACAAGCATCACTTACTCACCGCCTCTCACGCACAGACTCTGACTGCTCTCCCTGTAACTTTCTCAGTCACCCTTTCTCGTGCATCTTTCCCTCTCTTTTTTGACTGTCTGTCAGGTCCTGGTCACGTCACTGTCACAGTTGCTATGATATCAGCATTTTCTGACAGGTGTATATGCTTCTGTCACTCCCAGAGAAGCTCTTTAGCACCCAGCCTGCTGTCCGATCTGAGCCAGGGCGGCACTACTGGAAAGCACAGTCAGCGGTATCTCATGTTGCTGCATGCAGAAAATACAATCCTGATAGAAAACTGCATGTTTTCAGGGGATTCCACTTTCAAATAAGGCCTTAAACAACTGCTTTCTCTTTATGAAGAGTGAGGTTCTCTGCAATTCAGAAAAAGAAGGAACACTCTGGGCATTGTTTTTGTGAATTCCCAACGATCTTCTCTCTTGTTCTCTGAAGCGGGCTCTGCATTTGGCCTCTTGGAGTGAGCTATTGCCTGGAGGGCACTAATTAAAAAAAATTACTTACATTTTCTAGAACCCCCAAGCTTCCAGTGCAGCCTAGGGCACTGAGTGCTTCACTCCCAGCTGTATGGCAGCATTGGCCTCTCCTGACAAGGGACTAACAAAAACATATAATGGATATGCTTCAGAGCAAGTCAGTGTAGGCTCTTTGTTCAGGAAATGGCCACACACCTCTGCAGGGGCTGTGAGAATCTCAACTCGTGCACAATTTGGAAGAAATTTCAGGTTTTCCAATTACTGTAGCAGTGGCTGGTAACCTTCCAGCAAAGAGGCGCTGGAGCACAGTGTTCCCATGGCTCCTGCTGGGCTCAGCCGGTGTTTGTGTTTGAACTGGCACCAGGAAAGCTAGGAAGCGAAGAGATTATTAATAGGGAGTGCAAGGAAGAGGAAAGGTGTTTAAACAGTTCCCGCTTTGCATGTCTAATTCAGGAGCTATCCTTCTGTAGTTCCCCATACAAGCGCCCAAATCCAATATCAGACTTCTCACAAGCACAACTCGTTAAGCTTTAGCACACTGTAAGATAAGGACCTTGCTTGCATAAGGTCATCAACCACTGATATTGACTCTTCAGGACGTTTTTAAGGCTATTTATATCACAATAAAGCCATTTTATTAGTGTCATCAATCAAGAGAGACCGCATTTTGGCCTGGAAATGATTCTGCTCGAGTTTCTAGAAAGGAGAAGGGTGAGTAATTGTGGGATGCATTATCTTCGATCTCATTTGAAATCTCCTAATTGAAATCACATATGAGTGTAGTTTAATGCTTATAAAATAGATGATAGGACTGTTCCTAATGTACCTATGGTAAGTACAACTTCCCAGTAAGCAGAGGTACAAATTGGTTTTTCAGAAAATAACACAGCTATGGCAGGAGCTGTCCCTGTCCACATCTGGGTGAGAAGCTGGTTCCTGGCACATGCTTCAAACTGAAGCTTATGCCCCACGCTGGGCTGAGCTCGTGGCACTTGGCATCCATGGTTCAGCTCAGCTGGCAGCATCTGCTGTTGGGTGCCTGCCGATCTCACTGGCAGCATCAGGGTCTTGACAGGGTGAATCCGCTCTTGCAGTGGGGCTGGGGTCCGTGTATGGGTGGCTGAGAGCTGGGAACTGAGCCATGGTCAAGGGGAGTGGTAAAGCTTCCTGGCTCCTGGCACCTGCATGGCTGGAGTTGCTGTTAACTTGGAGAAGGGGGTGTTTACAGCTCTCCTCCACAGTTTTGCCAGCCCCTGTGCTGCTTTTCTGCTATCAGCTCAGGGAAAGGGAGCAGACTTGGAGAGTGTAGCTTTGCACTGCCTGTGGGGGCCTCTGAGACTGAGTAATGGCAGGGCTTGAAAGCTGTTACAGATATTTGATAATTAATTGGCTAAGAAATCAGTTTATTTTAACAACTTTAGTTAAATAAAGAAGAGAGCTAAAAGGGCTGCACTTTCCTGTGGTGCTACTCTACTTTCAGGAACAGAGAAAGCCCACTACATGTCTACTTTGATGCCAACAGGGACTTTCTTGTGAAGGCTCTTGTGAAAAGCAGTTGAAATCTTTATCTCCCCTGAATCCCAGCAGCTTCAGTTTAAGACAGGAAAGTCTGAAGGGTGGTTTACTACCAAGGATCCATCAGGCAGAGGGGACAGGGGAGTGGAGCTGCTGCTGTAACCTCATGCTTCACCTCTGGCCAGATACTTGCTGCAGAGTGGTTCCACTTGTGGTTTATCACTGTTTTATACTGCTCTAGTGGGAGCAATGCATGTAGCTCGGTTAACCTCACTTGTCTTTCCGAGTACTGGCTGATTGCACATACACACACAAGGTTGGGAGAACACTGGTCTAGCATAAACAAGTAATTTTGGGTTCTCTCCCTGCTTCTCTTTGGCTGGCAAGGACCAACCCTCTTTTCTCAGCCTAAGGAAGAAATAGTAAGTGTGAAATCAGAGAGGAGTTGGTGTCAGGTCCATTTTTGTTAGGGCTCTCTTATTTTCCAGGTTATTGGAATATCATTGTATCATTGCTGTTCAGTGGGCAGAACTATTTATTTGAGGAAAAACAATGTGCACCATGTTGGTGGCAAAGAAAGAGACCTTGACTGGGATCTCATAGAAAGGTTTTTGATTTGACTTTTATATCTCTCTGTAGGAAGATATTTTGTGTGTGACTGTGCATTTTAGAGACCTCAGCAGCAATGCTGAAAGAGACTTGGATTTATTCTTTGCTGCAGATTGTGCTTTGGATGTGAACTTAGGGCTCAAGCCAGTGTATCTTGTCCTGAGGGTTGTAAGGCAAGTGTGCATATATGAACAGTGTTCCAAATGCAGTCCTATTTGTCAGAGTCTGCAACAAGCCTTCAACACCATCTGTTTTAGTGAGTGGATAAGAGATTGAACTGCAGCAATCATGGGTTCTGTACAATACATGAGAGCAGGCCAGACCATCACAGCACATCTTATTTTTTGGAACCTGAGAATAACTTTAATATCCCTTCATTTAGGGTTTAATGTCAAAATTAACTACCATTTTATTCTTGTCTCAAAAATCCAAAACTGTTCTTTCTGCCCCAGTGCTGTTGCTTGCTCTACTACAGATCCTAATTCAGTGCAGACACACACGCCACACCCCCCAATGAAAACTTAAAAGAATTAAAAAATAAAAATAAGCCCTTCAGTGTGGAGGAGGTACTGCAGGACCTCTATTCTGCTGCCCTGTAGCACTTTGAATTGAGCCTCTTCATGAGAGGATTTGAGCCTAGGTTTTCCCCCGAGGACTGTGAGGTCCTGTGTTAATGTCATGCTGTGCATAGACCTTGGGGATGCACAGATACACACCAGGTGGGCATAATGTCATCCCCTCTGCATGGGTGGGAGCCTACCTTTAGCCAAGTGTAAACTCAGGGCAGCCTGCAGATCCTTATCTTTAAAACATTCCCTGGATGTGAAAACTCCTGCCAGCTGGAGCTACTTTTAGCTGAGCAGACTGAAGTGCTGTATTTAATGAATTCATTTAGAGTCTAGTGGAAGGAAGCAGGACTGATCCTCATTTAATGTAAATCTGGGCTTCCCCATTTACTGCAATGGTGCCCTGTTGGCCCTTGATTTATGCCAGCTGAAGCCACAGTTTGGCATCTCTCCATACAGTACAGTACAGAATTCTGGAAATTATTTAGAGCAAGTGACCCATCAGAAGAACAGAAATGGGAACCCAGCCTCAGACCAGCCAAAGCCCAAGTGCACAGCCTTAGACCCTGCTGTGTAAGAAACTCTCAGTAAGACAGCTTTACAGAAGGGAGCTCCATGGGGAAATGGTTTATCCATACTGCAGATAAGCTGTGCATGGTGGAGAGGTTTCCTTTCACAGCAGGCTCTTGGGAGAAGAGGCAGGGATGTCAGTGGATCCAGATAAGATATCCCTGGGTAAATGCTTCCAGTAGGATTAAGCAACATTTTCTTCACTAAGAAATGAAAAGGGTTTACATTCCTTGTTCCAGCCAGTTTGTGCAGCTTGGGTTGCCAGTGCCAGAAGACTGCAGGTGAGGAGGTGCAGAAGCTGTCAGAACAGTCCCTGTACTTAAGCCTATCTTTCAGTCAGTAGCCACGCTGGAATTCAGGCTTCAGAGCACAGACCCAAATGACCTAAGCCAGTTGCCTTCAAACTACAGGGAGGAGCTTGTGCTTCAGTCAGACCTGTCTGCTGTGGCTGCATATCCCTGGGCAGATCCCAGTTAGAGAGAAAAGCGAGGTCTCTTGCAGCAGTGCTAAGACAGATGCAACTGGAGGTGACGTCTGGGTTTGTGAAGGATATTTTGCAGTCACCACTACCCCTCTCTTGCTATCCTTATGCAACTGGTACACACCAAACCAAGATTTGTATGAGACAGGTCAGGTCTGTTATGTTTTGGTTTTGACAATAAAATAGTTCTATTGTATGACTTTGCACAGCATATTCCCTTCTCCACTGGCTCCTTGTATGTATAAAACACACATCACAACACTTCTCTTCTACAAAGGTAAGAATTTCTGTTCCACAGTTATCAGCTTATTTCTTTTGATAAAAACACTGCGTGCTGTTCAGCACATGCTGAATTGCCTTGCAAAACAAAGCCCTGCAAGGGTCTCAGAGGAAAAAGAGTGCCAGATATAAGTATGATTAGTAGGATGGCAGTAAGATCTAGCTGTGGGAATTATTCCTTCCCCTTTCTCAAGGAGTTGTACCTTCTTCTCATTCTGTTTATGACCATGAGGTTTTAAACGAACTTCTGGCTTTCATGTCAACAGCAGAAACTCCATCAGATATATCTTGAAATTTCATTTTTTCCACTCTTCCTCCTTTCCTCTATTTATTTATTCATAAACATGTCTTTCTCTACAAGGCATATTGTGCATGTGGGAGTGAAGGTAAGCTGAGATCAAAGCTCTTGGGAGTTCTCCCTCACAGCATCTTCTCTACCTTCCCTGTAAGTCTTTTAAATGCCTTCTTTCACAAGACTGATGGTGGACAAAAGTGAGGCATTAGGGAAAGGCAAAATTTAACAAAGATCTAAACAAAGGGAAGAAGGTGGAGTTGAGCATTTCCTTGCTGCAACAGCTTTGCTGTGGTTTCCACATGAAGGAGTTCTTCAGCACAAGATAAATACAGCATGGCAGTTTGAAGTTTGCAGCCTTTTATTCAATGACTGTAACACACACATTTTCAAAAGTATCTCACTTTAGGCAGCAAAAAAAATGGATATAGTGGTGAAAAAGCTCACTATGCCAAATTATGTTTTTAAGATTTGGTCCTTGTGTGTTAGTTTGGCAGCTGGTAGGCCCAAAAGTACTTTCACAAATCTGGTTTAGATTTTAATGCTAAGCACTTAAAAAAGTCAAATCTCAGTTGTGACTTTTAAGTGCTGGACAAGTTTACTCACAGCGTATTTGGGAATACAACCATATGCCAACATCTTTTGAAAGTAATTAGACTGTCAGTGTTTGTATCGGTAGTTTTTAACCTCTCCATGCATGATTTCTAGAAGATCCAGTTTTGGAAACAAATCCAAACCTGTTCCAGGTAAATCTAGTGTGATATATAGGGGTCTAAGATCTTGGCAAGAAATATGTAGATGTATGTGAAGTGAAAAAGCCTAAAAACATTATTTCATCTGAAAGAAATTTGTAAGAAGAGTTGTCTTCTCCTGACATATTGCTGAACTCTGAGGTAGGTGGTAAGACCAGGTCACTGTAGTTTGTTCTCCCTGCAGCCTCTGTGAGGCTGATCCTCTGGTCCACAGCCCATCTCTTTTTCAAACATCTGAAAGAACAGACACTTCCTTGCTTTCCTTGGGAGACTTTTTACAAGACTAGCACTTGTAGATTACAAGAAGTTTTTCTTCAAGTTCGAACAGACTTATTTCTCTTTTTTTTCTGACCTGTTACTCCTTTATAGACCTCTATGTATCTTGCTAAATAATTCCTCTCTTCCCTCAGTACTTTCAGCTTTCAAAGAGGTATAGCTTGTCAACATGCCGCTTTTAAGTCCTCTCTTAGTCAAGTTATGCATATTTAATGTTTTTAAGCTTCCCTTAGATGCTGATCCTTTTCCAGCCCTTGATAAATTTTGTTGTTGCTTGCCTCTGTATTCCCTCCAATTCCTCCCTATCTGTCTGAAAACAAGGTGCCTAATATTGACTTCTCCAGTCCAGGTGCATTCGGTATTTGGTGATTGTTGTTTTTGGATGGAATTAAAAAAAGAAACAGCATAGTCTCTCAAAGGGAATCTGCTTCATGGTCTTCTCTCTGAGAGCATTATTTCACGATGGTATTTTGGGACTGGCTTTAGATATGGAAATGAGAGCATGTGTCTAGCTCAGAAGCTGTTCTCTGCTTTCAAGTGGGAGAGAGATGGAAAAGGGGAAGAGGGGTTAAGCTCCTCAAAGGCTTTGTCTACATTAGGCTTTTTTCTTCACATTTCCCAGTGTTGCTTGCAGGGGTGTAGCTCAATCCACAGTGGCACTAATGACAGCTCTGGCACAGGCAGGGAATCGAACATGTTCCTCTAAACATCGTCTCCACAATCTCTACAAGCCCCGACTCCACCAGCAGTGCTACAGCAGCGGGAGCTGGAGAAGGAAAAGGTCAGCTGTAAATAATAACTAGAGTGTTTGCACATCAAGAAGGTGTCCTTCATTGAAATGCAGCAACTGGAAGTGAGCAGGCAGGATGCACCCAGTTACTCATTCATCTTGAAATACCACCCTTCACAGTCTGCTACTGGCTACCTGAGGGCAGCTCTTGGAAGTGGGGATGATAGCTTGGTTGGGACATCTCTGATACTCTTATGACCTCGGAAAAGAAAGAAAAGTTAAGATGTATTTTCCCTGCTGTCACTCCCATTCCCACTCTAATCTGCCTTCAAAGAATTTCAAGACTGATTTCTCCTTAGTGTGGTCCTCCTGATCCACTGGCCCAGGACAAGTGCTAATGCTTTGGATGTGATATTCCCTTTCCTTTGATGAAGAAGAGGCAGGATGAGATGCGATTAACATTAGGATAGATAGCAGAAAGTGCATTACTATGTCTCAGGAAGCATGCTCCTCAGGTATTGGAAAAAGCTCTTTCATATAGTACAAAACACAGGAGACACCTGCCAGTTTCACACAACATTTAAATCTGACATTCTTTCACAGACTTGTACTAGTTAATGGTTAACTGATGAAATTCTCAGCCAGAAAGTATCACCAAGATGAAGATGTTAATGAGTTTAAAAAAAGAAAAAGGGGGCAGGGGGGTTGAGAAATGCCTGGGGATAAGAAAGCCAGCGTACAAACTTACAAGGTGGATTGCAAGCTGTCACTCAGAGTGGAAGCTAATTTACACAGAGGATAAATTTAGGTTAGATGTTAGGAAGAAATTCTTTACTTTGAGGGTAGCAAGAGACTGGAACAGGTTACCTAGAGAAGCAGTGGATGCCCCATCCCTGACTGGCAGTGTTCAAAACCAGGCTGGATGTGGCTTTTAACAATCTTATCCGGTAAACAGCTGTCCCTGCTCATGGCAGGAACATGGAACTAGATGATCTTTAACATCCTTTCGAACCCAAGCCATTCTATGATTAGCTTGGTGCTAGATTTTTAGGGTTTTATGGCTAGAAAAGAACATGAAATTATGTATAAGATGATTGACATTGTCACTTGAGGACGTGTTCTACCTTTCTTTGAAATGTCTGTTACTAGGCGTGGGAGGGTTGGTCACTGAACTATGTGGCCCAATGCTCAGACCTTGATGCTGTTTCCATTTCCTTCCCCAGGTGTTCAGGTGGGAACATCTGAGCACTTCTTGCCTCCTTGGAGAAACACAGCCATTACAGATCTGCTTTGGTCACTTACCTCAATAGCTGCTGAGACTGGTGGCCAGCATTAGCCCCTGACAAGCTGATGGCCATGACCTGATTGTCTGTCTGTATTTTCTCATGTCAGAAACATTCCTAGAGGTGGTGTAGGGTTTCTTGCCACCTGGCAGTCAGCTCTTCCTGACCCACTGGAGGCTGCTGCCAGTCCTGTGGGCACAGCTCTTGTTTCTGAGAGCCCCTAGAGCAGGTGCTGTCACGTTGCTGTGTGGGAGGGCACTTGAGGTGCCTTGCTTTTGGAACTAGGCCATGGCACCATGGCAGCAATCATGTGGGCTGTTTTGCAGGCTTACATGTGTCTTTGTGTATGCAACTGTGAAAGGGAGAGTCAGGGAGGGAACCTCCCTCTTGCCTCTCTGCCATACAAAATACATGAGGTGATGCTCCAAAGCTCCTGGTTTAATTATTTGGATCTTAAGATTTGTAGTCCCCTTCCCTGAGCAAACCACTGGAATCCACAAGCTGGAAGGTGTTATTTGCAGTGCCAGATCTCTCTTCAACTGTGAGATGCTGATTTTCATATCTCCCCCTTGTTTTGTGACAACCTATGGTGATACCTCCTGCATTTTTAGCCTGTGACTGGAGTGGGAGGAAGCGACCCTGGACCACACAAAATGCTTTGAAGCTCCCTCTAGCATCACTTTCCTATTCCCTCTTGTGTTTGCACTGTCCCTTTTGTGCACCCACTCTCTCCTGACCTGCCCTTACACTCTTTCTTTCTTTGTGCCCATGCATTGCTAATCTGTGGCATAATCTCATTCTCCAGTAGCTGTGCCGGCTGCCTTAATATTTCTTGCCAGCTTTTGCCTCTCCCCATTTTTTTCCCTTCCCTCTGCTTGCCAGCCCATGATGGAGCATTGCTTTTCTCCATCTGCCTGATTGTCTCTCTGCTTTTTATCTGGGTGCTGGAGCTCCAGGTGCTGTCATTCTCTGCGACAGCACAGAATGTGTCAGTTTCCCTCTGTGGCTGGATAATTACCAGATACAGAGTCACGTGGACTTCCCAGCGAAACCCTCCCTCCCCTCCTGTCAGAGAAGAAGATCACATCTCTGAAACTCATTTTCCCCTTTTTGTGGCATTTTCGTTATTATTATTTTTTACTAGAAGAAATTCAAGGGGAAAAATTGGATTAGCTTTTCTGGAGTTACCTAGTGGTGATCACATAGAAGTTACCTGCAAGGCACTGGGGGTTCAGGTAGAAGAAATAGGTGATTTCCACAGCTGAAGTCTGTGTAGGAAATGAAAAGGACTTATAGTCAGTATGGGTGCTTTATTAGTGCTCCTATTCTCATTTTTGGTGTATCCCCAAAGCAGAAAAAAGTCATAATGGTGCAGAGGCCTGCCAGAAGTTTAGTTTCCAGTTTATTTACAAATTTGGCATAACAGCCAATACCCAGTTCACATAAGGTATTAATTATCATTGTCTTTTGATGAACTTCTGTTCCTAAGCGACACCAGATATATTTTAAATATCAGCCTGTGTCTTAGTGATCACAAAAGCACAGAATCCTTAGTGTAAGTGCAGAGCAACAAAAAGGGAAATCATTGGGCAATGTGCTCCATTGCTATTCTGCATCAGCTCTGCTATTCCCTGGCTCCCCGTTTTGACAGTGCAGGAGCCCTGGGAGGCTAAGGGAAGCTATGGACAGCAGAGCAAGGCATACATTCCTGATGGATGTTTCACTAAGGCCAAGTGATCAATAGCTGATGAGCATTGCCAAATGATTCTGGATCAAGAGCAGAGCCAGGTTTCTGGCTGGACTGAAAAGGAACAGTGGCAAGTCCTCAGCTAACCCAAAAGGGAAAGAGGGAGCTCGGGGTCTGTTTCCTCAGCAGCCTGAACCTCCTGACTGATTTTAGTGCAAGACCCTGATGCAAGCTGTCAGAGCATTTCGCATTTTTGCAAGCGTCAGCCAGAGAGCAGTTCATCCCCTTGCGTACACGTGGGGAGTGAGTCTCTTCTGGCAGGAGCCCTGGGACTGCAGTCAGTCATCCTAGAAACATGCCTTGGAATGGGGAAAGGCCTGTCCGAGGATTTCCTGACTATGCTGTAAAGAAATGGAGGGTTTTTCCTGGGCATGGTGGGTTATAAGAAAAGATGGTACTGTTGTGGTGGGTCTCGCTCTGAGGTTTTTCTGTATTTTGAAATTTTAAACTGTGCTGGGGATATGACTGGGATGGAGTTAAGCTCATAACAGCTCACAGCAGCTCATATTGATATTTTTAAGAAGGTTCCTCTGCTGGAGTGGATGTGGACTGAAGTTGTTTATGCAGGTATACCGATCCCTACAGATGGGAAGAGCAATAAATCATACCAGTATAAGTTCTCTTATTCTGATATAGTTATATCCACCCTTTGAGAGTACTGGCATAAAAATCACTGTATTTTGGGCTTGATTTCTTTTGTGAGTTTGTGGTTTTTGCCTACACTAACAGGAACCTCTACTCTTAAACAGCCATTTTAACAGAAAGAAAACTCATGTGAGACCAGCTGTGTGTCTGCGAGCCCAGGCAGCTAGCTGTCTTTTTAGGCCAGTATACTTTTTGTAAATTCCCTTGGGTTTCATTTTCCATGCATACCACATGGACTGAGAGACAAGGATGTTTTCAGCACATGAGCAGTTCTGCACTGATGCTCATATTTTCTGGTTGCAATTTTTTTTGTTTCATTAGAAAGAGTTGATGGCAGAGACAGTGAGACAGAAATGTTTCTGTACAAGGCACTGGGGACTCCTCTCCTAGAAAACTGGGTACAAATGCTGGTCACGAAAGAGGAATTCAGGCTGGAGCAGGTGCTGAGAGCAGTTACTGAGATGTTTAGGGCAATGGAGGGTCTATCATACAAGAAACCAGGAGAGTTTGGCTTGTTGAATCCAGGAAAATGAAGGCTGAGAGGGAATATGATTGCTCTCTCTGAACACAGTGAAAGATAAACACCTGGGAAAAAGAAGAGCTCTTTAACCTAAAAGATGGTGTTGGCATGAGAGGAAATGGATATAAGCCAGGTATGAATAAATCTAGACTTGGAGTTAGGAAAAAAAAAAGGTTTTAATCAGCAGAACAGAAAGACTTTGAACAGTCTGACCTGCAAAGCAGGAGGATATATTCCCCTATCAAACACTACAGTAGGCTAAAGTAGGAATGAGGTACATCTCTGAAAAAGATGATAAAGTACAGCTGGCTGTGCTGGCAGAGGTTGGGGCTTCATGACCTGGTAAGTCCATCCTAGCCTCACACTCCTAAAGTAGCAATTTACTAAAGAGGATAAACAGAAGTGCAGACATCCTATCAGCCATGCATCCTCCCAATAGGTGGATGGCCAAAAATTGTCACCTGAGTGCTGAAATATCCAGGGAGCTGCAGACAGGTGTGACGATCAAGGTCACAGCATAATACAGCTGAGAGAAAGAATAGGCTGAACAGATGCAGTAGTTTCCCCCTCCTGCCAGTTTTCCAGCACAGGACTGAGTTTAAGCAGTAGTTTTCTAAATCCCTCCAAGGGCCTGTGTTATCATGCTGGCAGTGGTTACTCGGGAGCTATTTATGCCACATTTTGGAAATCCATCCTGCTGTTGCACAGCTTTCACTCTCAAACAGTGACCCTGCTGTGTATCATGGCACATAAGCAGAGGAGCTGCAGCTGTACCAGGCTGGGGAAAAAGAGGAGCAGTAGTAGTAGGGAGGAGAATTTTGAGCAACAACTGGTGTCCATGTGCATTCAAATTCAGCAAAATGAGGCTTTTGGTGCTGATTGAAAAGGAGGTTTCAGATGCTTGGCTGATATGATCTCCTATGATAGTGCCATCCACTTAAGGGGCCTTACCTTCACAGAGGTGGAGATCCGTTCAGCTGTGGGCATCTTCTGTAGCTTCTCCTGCTGAGGGGAGCCTGATCCAGAGCAGTAGGAACCACCCAGGGCCAGCGGCTCCCACATTGCTCCTCCAGACTCTGTGCTCCTCTGTGCTCTGCCACTGTAGTCCTCCAGTGGGGACTGCAGTGGGAGCGCTGCATTGCTCTTGAGATGTTGGCAGGATCCAGCACTGCAGTGGCATTGTGGAGCCCAGCTGGGCTCTTCCCTGAAAGCCCTGCCTGGGAGGTCAGGGCTGGCATGGCCGTGGCCTGTCCTTAGCCCCTGCCAGGGCATAGCGGAGAGGCCGGACTGACCATGGCTGTGTCCGAGTCCTTGCTTGCCAGGCAGGAAAGGACTGAAGATCTTGAGGAGACAAGATGAAACAGCATGAGCATGATTTGCTCTTGAACTTTCCTCCCCAAGCTGGGAGCAAGGCTGTGTTTAACCACCACATTAGCTTTCCAGGATCATACTTTGCAACACAACAGAAAATTTGCCTTGAATGTTTGGATCTGGCAGCCGGGAGCCGACGTTGTATTGTGCCAAATGAGCTGTGTCTGATCCCTCTCTCTTTTTCCTCTTGCCATTTTGATGCTGTGGGTAGAGGGCAATGGGGGAAGTTGTTAGCTGGATCTTGTGAGAGTGTGTGTGAAGTGAGAAGATTAGAGCAGGCTCATCACAGAGCTGAGGCGAAGGCAGGAGATATGATGCAGGGCGGGTTGTGGCATCCTCTGGCAAAAGGGCAGCACATCCCTCAGTGAGTGCAGTGGGGTGGGGTTTGGGTGCTTAATTGTGCAGCAGGCTTCTGAGTTTTGGCCTGATGCACAGAGATTGTCTTACAGAAGAGATGATGAAAGGGTTAACAGAGAAAAGATGATTAAAGAGGAGTGAAGGAATTGTGGCACAGAGCTGTCACCACAACATGCTTTGGAGAAAGAGGGCAGAAAATGGAGTCCATACACTCACTATTTATTTATTTTTCCCCAAAATGAGGTAAGAGCTGTGGCTTGCTGGCAAAGCTGCGCAGCATATTTCATTAGTCCTTGCTGCTTGCTTCTTTTCACTAGTGAGGTTCTGGCAGAGAATTGCGGGTTGGGTTTGCTACAAAAAAAATTTTAAAAATCAATTAGAATTACAACAACAATTTAAAAACCCCAAATAATTATCCCAGCTTCAATGCAACCCAATATATCATTGATAATGCTGTAAAATCTCCATGTTATAGCAATCATTTAAACAGCAGCTTCATCAGGCCCCGAAGGCCTTCCTTCTTGCCTTTTCATCACTCTAGGCTCTAAATATCATCCATCTCTTCCAAAAGGGATGAAATACCCCTACTCCATCTCCACAGCCTAGGCTGTAGGTGCTGTGCTGCTTTCTCTGGGGCAGAATGGGAAGCCCACTGCTGAGATCCCAGTTCTGCCTCATCCTCCTGCTCAGCCCACATGGATCCAGCCGGCAGCGGCTGCCGACAGCCCAGGGAATCCGTGCTGGGCCTTTCCAGGGGAGAGAGGGCGGAAAGCTTAAGGCCGAGAGCTGCTGGAGTGACAGGCACAACATAAACTGCGATGAGTGTTACAGCAACATGCTGGGAAATCAATGCCTCCACCGGAGGAGCAGCAGGAGTCACGGGCGCTGGGAATCAAAGCACCGAGGCCGGAGTGAGGCAGGACGGGCAGTGAAATCTCCAGGCTTGCCTCACAGGGATAGGAGATGTGGATGCCTAAACCTCACTCTCCTTTTCATCACTCACTCTCTCCCCCATCAATAGGAACAAGCCCAATACTTTGAAGAAGGGGGGGGAATAAATACTTCTCTCTCCAGATCGAGTGTTCCTCGGAGCTTACAAAGGCAGATTTTTAGGAGCGCTGCTTTGGCCCAGCACTGAGTGTTAGACTCGCAGGTGATGGAGGAGGGAGGACAGGAGGACAAACAGCAGGACTTGCTCCTGCCCTCCCACTGCCTGCATGCTGCCAGATGTCCCAGCCCGTCATGAAATCCAGGGACCAGGAATGATGGTGGGCAGCCCTGTATCCCACCCAAGGCAATGCTTCCTGCTGAAGGTTCAAAATCATTGTCCTGCGGAAAAGCATCACCCCATCCCCTCCCTCCTGTAGCACAGCTCAGCCCCATTTACCTGTGGGGAAAATGAAACTGGGGGAGGAGTGCAAGGATGACCTGGGTTTCTTTCTCCACATCCAACTGTTGCTCAAAAACTTCAGGTGCCAAACTTGGCTGTGTTTGTTTACAAGGAGGACTAATGGGCATGGCAGCAAGATCTTTTGTCCTTCTGTGTCTGTAGTTTGAAGTGGTGCATGATCAACAGTTCACACGTTCTTACAGTGATCATTCAAGGCATGCCCATCACCATTCACTGATCTTCTCCTTTGCCACATCAGAGATGGCAAGAAATCAAACCTGCAACCATAAGGAAAAGAATAATGCATGGATCACAAATCATTTATTAGCTTTCACTAAGGCTGATGGTAATGCTTCCAATAAGTCTAATGAAAAGCGTTTGACTGTCTCTGTGAACTTGATTATTGATTATTAGTGAGCGATAAGAGTCCATTGATATCTGGCTGATGCCATGCTCCTATTGCTTTGCAGTTAAAATGTCAGTTAACATGCCATTTAATATTCTATTAGTATTGAATTAGCACTTATTACACTGTGAAATTCATCACCATAAATCCTTATTAAAGCATTATCCATTCAGCTGGGTGGCATCTCTGGCAGACTAAAAGGGTGTGTGTGTGTGTGCAGGCAGACATACTGAGATGCGTCATCCACGTGGATACATGTTCACAGCATGCCAGGACTTGGAATTTCCACATTTGTACATTGATTTTCCCTGACAGCTTGAGAGGAACAGGTATGGTGAACAGAGGGCTCAAATCCATTTCACTTACTCCTTCCATTTTCCTCTTTTCTTTGTCCTCTTTCCTTTCCTTATTTTGGTAGCATCTGCTAACTTTTTTAGGGGCAGTTGCAAGGTTGCCTGCCTGTAGCTATTGACCACTGTCCTAGGGCTGACCTGGATGCATATAAGACAGATTATGATACATCTTCTCTTCCAGAGAGGGGAGGGAGTGTCTCTGGTTGAGGCCTCCCCACTGGAGCAAAAGGACAAGGCTTTGTTCAGACCACACCACTGAACTGTTAATGACAAGACACCACAAAAGGGCATACTGGTTACACCAGAGAGTTATAATGATTAGGGCAGGGCAGAGCTGCTGAGTGCTCACTGTAGCCTAGTGGGGATGGGAAAGCAGCCTGATGGGGATAGTGTGGTGCCATGGATCTGCTGGAGTCCAGCAGCACTGCAGGGGGATTTTCAGAAGTGACTGAGAAACTTCAGCTCCCACTGACTTCAGCTTCCACTGTTAATCTGCTTAGCTTTTCACTACCAAAATACCTGACTCCTGATTCTTGATGCTGTTACAACTCTTGCATTTGCAAGAGGGCTCTTGACCCTAAGGCAGCCAGCTCCGAAGGCAGTCTGGGTGTTCCTACAGGGCCACTGCTCCCAGCCTTGAAGCACACTGCTCTCCCTGGGTCTTGGCTTTCAACTTCCATGACTGGTGATTACTGCCTGGGATGGCCAATGGAACTGGAGCAATGCCCCATCATAGTGGTGCTGGTTTCTACCTGTAAGTGACTGCTCATGACATGTTCCCCTGCATCCTTTTTTTTTTTTTTGGCAAAGAGTAGCTTTTTGAAAACAACTCAGATCATACCTGAGAGTTCACCTTGGGGACAAGTGCCTGCCCGGCCAGGAGGGTGGGCTCTGGCCTGAGGGCCAAATTCTCACTACCCTTCCTTGGCTGGACATCGTCAGTAAAGGACAGGATCTGTTGGACTGCCCTCTAAAGCAAATGTTTGTCAGATCAGACAGCGCTGCTTACAGCTTGGCCAGCAGCATGGCATGGCTCCCATGGATGCCCATGCAACTTGGCTTTCCTCCTGCCCACAAATAACCCCAGAACAATTTGGACAACATCCATGTGCTTGTCAAAAGGGAGTGGGTGTGAGGTGCCAGCCATAATGGTGGGGTCACATCACAAGGGAAAGCAGTTGCAGCAGCCTTGAATGAAATGCATTCAAATAGAGGAACTTGGAAAATGTCTGACCCATGCTAAAAGGCTGTATGAAAGCCTACTGTCAAATACTTGTCTTATCTTGAAGCAATAATCTTTATCCTCTCTCTTTTTTCCTTCAAATATAACATATGCATGAATAGTGGTGAATAAGACACAATCCTGTGCAATGTGATCTAGGAAGACTGATCAAGAAGGTTGGTTTGACCATACAACCTCACTGTGGTCCCTTCTAACTTTACCTATTCTGTAATTCTGTAATAGCAGTGGCAAGAGGTGCTGAGTTATTCAGATGCTAGGACACTGTGGGCAGAGCTCTGAGATGTCAAGGAGCACCAGCTCTGGAGACTGAGCTTCTCTGTTTATCTGCAGAGCTAATGTGATGTGAGCTGCAGCAGGGCAAACCTGCTCTCAGCCTGTCTGAGCCCAGCCCTAGGGGTGCAGCTGCCAGGGTCAAAGAGGAGTTACACCTGCCTGTCTTCTTCAGCCCTGGTCCTCCTGAATGAGATACAGCTGTGAGCGAGCAGGACATGTCTCCTCAGTGGCAGCTCCTCATCTTTTCTGTGCAAATCTCCTTCTGGTGGTGGGAAGTGGTACAGAGCAGATGCCATTGCTAAAAATGCATTTGTCTTCACAGCACCTACTCGCTCTCCATCAAGAATCAAAATACTTGACAAGTTACAGTTGCAACGTGGTTAGTTTGTCCTCTGACTTGGGAAGGCTGGCAGTCAGGACCCTGGCTGTTTCTGGTCCTCCTGCTGCTCCTCTGCTTGCCATCCTTAGCTATCATTCCTCCTCTCCTGTCCACCTGAGATGTTCACAGGACATGCTGTGTGTGTCACAGGGATGACAGTGACACTCCCACAGCCTCTCATTTTCAACCTGAAATCTGCATTTGCCTGCAAAACAAGCAGATGTGCATCAGCAAGTGTGTGTGTATGTGTTAGGAGGGTGATGTTTGAACAATGAAATAACTCCACAATTTTTTTTTTTTTTTTGTCAGAAGGATGTAGATAGGAGATACACTAGTTTCCTCCCCTTGTGCTGCTGAAATTGAGGGATGGAGGAGCTGTGCCCTGAGCTGACAAAGCTGGAGCCCTGAACCTTTGTCTTCCAGGCTGGAAGGGGTCTGGGAGTTTATCTATTGTATACTCAACTTTTTGAAGGTGAAGGAGAAGCATGGGAAGAGCTACTTCCAGCCTTTCTCACTGGCAGTGTTGGAAGGGATTTGGTAATCAAGATCTTTTGTAGCCTTCCAAATTAATTTTTGGGAGGCCACAGGCAGAAGGAAAAGAGAACAAGAGACATGTCTGCCCCAAATCCTATGGGTTTATGAACCAAAGATTCCTGAAACTCTTCAACAGAGTTAAATTGTTAAGTACTTGTCCATGGGACAATAATGATGAGAAGATTCTATGGTTCACTGGCAAGGCAGGAGTGTGGTGGGAAGTTTCTCAGCAAAGCAGTAAAGAGAAAGAACAAAAGGGAGATGATGGAGAGGGTTGTTAATCTCCCCTTTACCTGTCTCATCCTCTGCAGGTGTTATGTAGAAGACAGAAGCTCTAAGGTGGCCTGGTTAAATCGTTCTGGCATCATTTTTGCTGGAGAGGACAAGTGGTCCCTGGACCCTCGAGTAGAGCTGGAGAAGAGAAATCCCCTGGAATACAGCCTGAGGATCCAGAAAGTGGATGTCTATGATGAGGGGTCCTATACATGTTCAGTGCAGACACAGCATCATCCCAAGACTTCCCAGGTTTACTTGATTGTGCAAGGTAAGCAACATGCCTGATCAGAGAGCAAAGAGAAAAGACACAGTGAGTGGAGGGAGCTGTATTTTTCTAAGAGAAACTTGAGAGTCAGTAGCCTGTGTGTCCCTTATGTTTACACATGAGCCAGCTGGACTCTTCCCTTCCACTGTGGCGTAGCATGGTTTTACTCTGCTGTCAGTTTGTCCTCTTAGAAGTGGTGACAGAGCAGGAGACACCAGTGACACCGAGCCATATTCTAATATAATGCAAACTTGGCTGCTGGCTCTGGTTGTTTGGCATTGATGGGAAAGCATTTGTTTATAATGACACTTTTCAGAACATTGTGCCTTATCTCTGCCCAGAGAGCCCTCTGGCTTCTTCGCCTCCTCCTTCTTCAGGTTTCCTTTCTTTTTTCTTGTGTCAACAAGCTACTGTGCTGTGTTTTTTGGCCTTCCATAGTCAACTCTTTGCCAGGCTAAGGAATTCATTTTCCTGTGAGTTTTTCCATGCTGGGTCCTTGGTTTGCAGGGTGCACCATCACTGGGCATGTGTGAAACCTGGCACCTGAGGGACCTGCCATGTACCTTATGTTGCCCTTTCCTTTTTTAGCTACCCTTCTCCTGTGTGTGTTATAAGGAACAGGAAACTCAGCAAACCAGTACTGTCTTCTCTGTCTGCCTGAATTTATGGCATAACAGAGAGTAAACAATTAAAGAATTCACCAGTTATTGGTAAGGTCATTTTTGTGTTTATTCTTGTTCCATTCTGTCCAGACCAGAACACCAAACAAGTGAGTTTACCCAGTTTTGTTTAGTTTTGCTTTAAATCTTCATGCCATTTTGTCTATCTGCCGATTTATCTAAAATATTTATAGAGTAGCTTAGGTGATAGATATGTATGAATGTGTTTGATACATATTACAGATATGTTCAACTTCTATATTATCCTTCAGGCAGGAATTTGGTGTTTCTCCTGATTTGTCTAGTAACCCATAAGGCTGCAGATTTAATTTCCCATAGCAAGTTTTTGAATCAGTCTAATTTTGAGTGCATGTGGGAAGGGACTTTTCCTCTTGCTGGCACTACTTGGCAAACTGGGGGGCTAAGTAGCATCCTAAGTGTTTATCTGCAAGGTGAAGAAGTCTGGATGTGTGGTTAGTGATGCTTTACACACAGGTGTAGTGAGCCAGAAAGCTCCTGGTTGGTTTTCTTGCCCAGAATCCTCCCTCAGCAGCACAAAGAGTGGCTCACACCCACACACAGAGCAGCTCTTCTGGCTTGGCTGAGTGCTTGCTGCATGAAACACGTTCTCCAGCCCTGGAGGTGTACCCTGCCTCACTGCTCGCTACAGCAGAGCTGAGCCAGCCCTCTGTAGGTGGTTTATTGCTAGTGAAATCTCACTACACACAATTTCCATTTACCTGTCAAAAAAAATATAGGGATAAATGAATTTTAGAGCCGTGCATATGTATTATTAATTTTATTTGTGCCTATTAGATATGGGCGTAAGCAGCAAAATTGAGTTCTCTAGCTTTGCTTTCACTTAAATACATGGGTATCTGGCTCTGAACTACTGCCACCTTTCTGAGAATGAGGAAATTTAGGTTTGACATGCCTCAACTCTAAATGCCTGTAAATAAGGTATCTGTGGGTAATCTTTGTTCTAACACCTGCCACAGATTTAATAAAAGACCCATTGTAATATTGTGCTTACTGTATAATCCTGTAATTAGGTAAAACTCATAGCTTTAATTTTTTTAAACTAAATTTAATCTGGGAAAAAATGTGAAGGAAAATACAAATACAAAATCCTTTCCAATTAAGAAGAGTTTGTCTCATTTTAAACATGTTTTATAATAATCTTCACTAGTAAAACTAATTCAGTACAAAATAATGTATGTTAGAAAATAATCCCTATAGTCTCTGAGTATTATTTTCTTATATTGATTGCTAAGATAGATTTTTATATTTTTTATATTGATTTTTCTAGGATTTGCAGGTTTTCTGCCTGAAAAATAGCCTGCTACTGGTACAAATTAAAGGAGTTTGGATATTGAGTAATGCTAAACGATTTAGTTTTATTTATTTTATGTAGTTTATTTACTTCTCTTGTTTTTGTGTTCATACATTTCAAAACATAGGCTATTTGAAGCTCTGGGCATCCCAAATGTTAAAATAAATAAATAAAAGAAAATACATCTCCTGAAACATTAAATGGCAGAGTGGTCAACTGGTCTGCCTGGTAATCTGGGAGAAGAATTTCTGGAATGATGGTCAGTGATCTCCTTTGAACAAGTTCAGGGAAATAAAAACAGACCGGGATCAGAGACTCATTGCTAGCTTTGTGCACATGGTTGATACCTGGATTTGCCAGTGAAAGATACTGCAATGACAGCTGTTCCTTCCCTGGAGACAATGGTTGGTTTAGGGCCATGTTCAGGCTTCCTATTCCTCTCACTCACTGTTGTGACAGATACTTCTGTGTCCCACTATCAAAGACAAATCCTTAATCTCTCCCAGTTCAACTCCCTCATCTGTCTAACCCCTGTGAGAACACAACTTCTATTATCCCTAGACACAAATTGGATAGCTATATCAGAGACTAATAAGTGGGTGGGCAGATCCTAGAGTGCTGTTGGAGCCCTTAAACCTGGAGACCACTCCATGTCCACAATGCCAGCTAAAGTAGGCAGGCTTCACTGTATCCTGAATGCTTTCTGTGTTTAGATCACTGCACTCTAGTGGAGTTGCATTCTAGGACTGGGTCCTTTCCAGCCTTGAGAAAATCAGCTTTCCCTGAGGTGAGCTCTGCTTGGTGAACTCTGCTGGCCAGAGCTGCACAAGTATATAGCAGAAAAAAGGACATCACCTCTCTAATGTGTATGCCCTGTGATCAGGAAACCCAAATATTTCCATGTATGCTCAAGTCCTTTAGTATTCACAGGGGAAGAACCAGTTTACTTTGTCAGCCAACACCAATCTCTGCAAAAACAGCCTACTTGATCTACTCCTTTCCTCTCTTAAGTGTGTATGTCCATGGATAAGATCCCTCTCAACTAGGATTGAAGATCCCTCTCAACTGGGCATATTGCAGAGGTCTAAAAGGGGCATAATGAAATGACATTAAAAAAAAAAAATCAGAACTTCATACACAGCTAAAAGTAGAAAAAGTTGTCCTCATAAGTCTATCTTTTGAAACATAAAGCTAGTAAACACAAAGCTTCTCTGCTAGTAGAAGTAGGCACTTGTTGCCAAAAGACTCATTAGTACAACTCTGGCCATCTCTTCCATCTTTCTGATCCAGGTGGGCAGCACTGCTTGCAGTCCTCTAGACTGGAGGTGGCTGTCTCTGTCCAGCTCAGTTGCTACTAGGTGCTCTCTCCACTGGGGTGAATGCAACAAGAGACTGTTCTGAACCACCACCTCACTCAAAGCATTTTGAGCTGCTTCATTTGGGTATAATGGCCAGTTGTAAAGCTTTCTGTTTACTACTCCAGTTATTTCTTCTGGCATCTGATCAAAAGAGTAAACACTTGAAAGGACCTGCAAGAAATGGTCTGGTACTTCCCCATGCAGTGAGACAAGATCAGCTCTACAGTGGCTGCCCTATACATGTATTTTTTGAAGATGTACCTGCATAGCTGGTGCATGTCCATTATTTCACTCTCCTTGCATTTGGAAAGCTTTTATTAACATATGATCCAAATTGATTTTGCTGCCAATTATTTCTGGGCTTTCCAGGACACACAGTGGTTATTTCTCCTCTTTCTCAAAACTATCTTTTATCTGCCTGAAACCCCTCAATTTCTGTGTCTCAGAGATCTCTAATGCAGCTTAACAGGCTCACTGCTTTCCAGAGGCCATATTTTTTAAACACCTGCGGCAAATATATTTCACTACTGTTTGATTTGTCTACATGTTTTCTTTAAATGTATTGTCCAAAACCAAAACAAGAGTTCCAGTTCAGGATTCAGTCATGCAGATACAAGTACCAGCCGTGTTTTGCATATCACACTTCACTTACCTAACCCCAGAATGAAATGAGATTTACCTTTTTTATACGAGTGCCTCACTGCTTTCACTAATTTGTCTTTCTGCCTTTCTGATCCTCTCTTACTGGTCTGCAACTCATTCTTCACTTTTGTATTTGAACATTAATTGGTTTTCCACCCCTCCCTGAGAATACTGCTTTGTGCTCGCTGCTGTGGGATGCCATCTGGTTTGTCTCTCCATGGAGACCACTTCAGTTTACTTACGATCCTGGGCTCCAAAACACTTGCAACTGCCCCCAGTGTAGTGTCATTGACAAAAGTCAGGTGCCTTGTTTCTGTTCCATCATGAAGGGGTTAATTAAAGTATTGAAGAAATCAGGACACAAAAGCAGACTATGGCAGCAGCCCACTAAACCCTCCGTCCTTGGTGGAGAGGGATCTGTTGATTGCGGCTCTTTGAAGCATCCTGATGGAGATTTAACATCCACCGTGTTCTCTTAGCTTGTTGAAGACTGTCAGGTCTTCTGAAGTCAAGATAGATCACATAATCACACATATTGCTTCTGCATTACCTGTTATGCCAGCTATCCTACAAAAAAAGGAAAATGAGGTCTGGATGGCATGATATGTGTTTGCCAAAAGTACACTGCTTTTTTTCCCCCCTTTACTCCATTATTATTCTCTCGGTGCTTATAAATGAGATGTTTAATCATTTGTTCCAGTAGCTGAGTGACTTGTTCCAGGAGAATTGGGTCATAACAGGGACACAGTGGCTGCTCCTTTCCCAGTATTACCTTGGGTTCTTGTTCTTTTAGCATTCTATCCTCAAGCCTTTCTCAGGCATTAGATAACAGTGGAGAAAATCCTATGTTCCTTATTTATCTCATCAAGATGACAGGCACAAAGGCACAGAGATCTTGGCATGCATGGGGTTTAAATATTTCTGCAATAAAGACCTAGGCCTATCCAAGTCAATCTGGAGGAGTGACTCGACTAGGAAGAAGCAAATTGTTGCTGTCTATATAGGCATCATTGTGAATGGCAGTAGTTGTAACTTTCAGTGAAACAAAAACATTCAATTGTTTTTGAATTTGATTAAAATTTAATCAGGAAGGTTTTACAGGTCTGAGGTGCTTTTTTCTGGTCAAAAATATGGAAACAAAAAGGTATAGCATTACCACAGCCCATCTAAAACCTAACCATACTCAGCTGAGGTATGAAGAGCTCCACATTCGTATTTTCACTCACAGCTTGGGATTCCTGCAGACTCAATAATGTTTCTTGTGATCTCCAGTTATTGATTGTAAGGATTGTGGGCTCTCCCTTGGTTTATGTTCATGTCACGAAAAAAAAATTACTAAGGGCTTTGTCATTTTGGCAAAACAAAAACAAATTTGGAAATGTCAGCATCAAATGTTCACAAAGAGGAGTGCTTGTTTACTGGCTGGCCCTAATCACAAACCCAAAGTCAAGTGCATAGCAGCTAAGGCCAAATCCTACAGTTTTCTTTCTAACTGATAGGTATCGGTGTGTGAAAAGAAGTACAGAATGTACCCTTTCTCCATTATGAATTGCCTTTGTGGTGCTCCTTGCTTGCAAAGATTCAGACTCACTGGTCATTGTTTTAACATGATATAAAGATGTAGTTGTTGTTGTTGGGATTTAACCATAGAGAGTTTATTATTAACTCTGTGAGTGGATTAGCTGTGCACCCTCTAAGTCCACTCTCCTGAAATTAGACTTTGGTGACTGGTACAGCACAGAGAGATCCTTTACCCAGACAGGCAGCTGAGGCCAGTCTGGCTTCCTCAGCACAAACTACTCTGCCAGCAAGGCCCTTGGTTAGAGCTGGGTCTAGGGCTGATGTGGCAGGGCATTGTCCGCCATCCCTGGAGGAATTCAAAAGATGTGTAGATGTGGCACTTAGGCACATGGTTTAGTGGTGGGCTTGGCAGTGCGGGCCTAACTCAATGATCTTAGAGGGCTTTTCAACCTAAGCAACTCTGTGGTTCTGTGATATGCCCAGCCCTTGCCCTAATTTCTGAGGACAGCAATAGGAAAAGGTAATGCTTTGGACTTTGGGATTGTGAGAAAGATTTCTAAGCAGAACTGATGCAAGGCACAAGAGTATGTTTTCTAGGAGCCTGAAGTCAGGTATCAAGTGGAGGTAATCTCTGGCAGTCACTAGCTTGGCACCTGATACAGAATGAGGTTCTTTGACCAAACATATATGTTACTGTTGCTGTGGGTTGTCTTGGACTCTCTTTGTGATAAGTGAGGAGACAAGACTTTTCTCAGGCCAGTCCAGTTCATCCTTAAGTAGCCATCCGAAATTCATCAGACAGATTGACCATTGGAAATGTCATTGTCTCTCCCCTGGCTGCAGGGAAGAGCCCAGTCTGAGAAGTACTTTTGGAGCCATACATCCTTTTAGCCTTTCCACACCTCTTTCTGTCAGTCATCACAGGTGTTTATTCCTGCCAGAATACGGCACTAGTGGCTGTCATTGCTTGTGGTGGGTTGCTTGAAAGACTGGAGTGGAGCTGGTCTTGAGCTCAGCAGATCTGTAGTGGAAGCCCACATTCTTGTGGCATTCCTGGCCTTCCCACCTCTTTGGCCAGCGCTGGAAGCAGAGCAGTTTGAAGCAAGCTGAAGCTATTTTTCCTTTGCTAGCTAGACAGCGAGGATGTTGGAGTCAGTTGCTGTTCTCTGAGAAATGTTGGCTTGCCTGCTTTGTGGGTGCAGAGCCCAGAAATCGGAGGGATCTTTCTGAGCACTAACACTGTAGCGTTTTTCATTCCAGGGAGCGTGCCGTAGGTAAGAGCAAGCACAGACCCTTTGTCTTTTTCAGGACATAGTGCCAATGGGAAAATGACAGTGGGTTTGGCATGCTGTTGCAAAGAATAACGAGATAACATGGGAATATGAATTTTCTGGGAGGAAAGAAGAAAGATCATTTTACTTGGAATGGTGGGGGAGGAGAAAACAAAGATTGAAGGGAGGAGATAAATTCAGGTTATTACAGGAATTGGGAGCGAGAAGTCCAGTACACTTGGAAGGAAGAGACAGCAGTTTGGTGGGGAAAATAAGCTGAGAGAGCAAGGAATAGTCTTGAAGTATGTGAGATCTTGCTGCACCACTTCTGCTATTGCCACGGGCCATACATTTCTACCAGAAAACTAATTACAGAATGTCAGGCACACAATAGTATTGGTGGCAGTTTTTCTACGTTTTCTGTGCTGCTTTGTTTTGGCAAACTCATAAAGTGCAGGAGAAGGCACCTAGTGTTTCATAAGTTACCAAAGAATTTCCTTTCACTCCCCATCTAGTATTTTTATTACATCCCCATGATGCCCTGACGCCTCTTAACTTCTGTTTTCTTATCTCCAGGCATGGCTGGAACGATATGATGCAGCTTAGGCTTTGGCTCTGTTATATTGGTTGGAGCTTAGCACTTCTTAGTGCATAAATCAGGAGGTTTTTCTGGAAATATTTTGGTGCTGGCTTTGCAGGTGCAGGCTGGAGACAAAAACGGAATGCTTCAAAAATGCTTACTCATTTCGGAGAAAGAAGTATAGCACAAAATACATGTAATACTTTCCTGTGGCTGGGAGGAAGGATTTTGATATGACAATCCAAGTCCTTAGTGATATAAATCAGCTTAGTTGAGTGGACTCTTCAGAGTTGATATTGTGTGATTTTGTCTGATCAGCTGATTCTAGATTCACACAGTGCTTTGAAAGGTTTTGCCATGTTATTTCTCAGTGTGATGGGCTCAGTCTGCAGTCCCAAGTCTTAGCTTGGACTGTAAGACAGGGGAGTAGGGACAATATTTTTCTCTCAGCTCCTAACACAGCAAGAACTTAGTCCCACCACCACGTCTGCTATCCGTGGAGAGAGCACAAATAACCATTAGCTGTGAGAGTCCACATATCAATCCATTTAAAGCCAAGCATATTCCTGCTCCCACTGCTTTAAAAAGCATAACAATTGTCTTGACTTGTTTTAAGCATTGAAATTTGACTTAATTGGCCCACAAGAAGGTATGTCCCCTTGGATGTCCTAAGTCATAGATTCCCCTTGCCTGTTCCCTGCCTGATGGTTAGTGTTTTGTCAGTAGTGAGTGAATAATATTTTTTTGCCACATCCTCATGAGATTTCTTTGCAGAAAAGAACTATTGGTATAATCCAGAATAAATATCTTATTCATTCTACATAGCAGGCCTGTAACTGCTTAGTAGCTTGAAAACTAGCAAAAAATCTGGTTTTTTAAAAAAATTCTCAAAAATATCTGATCTGAAGCTTTGGATTTCTAACTCAAAATAATAAGAAAAGATATATAGCTAGTCTCCATTAGAAACTTTAGGGTTAGTTTGTCTCTTTACCTGCAATGTGGGTGATAGCTAAGGTGAATCATATTTCTCTGGCTCAGATCAAACTTTTATGTAGCTTTACTGTCCACAGGTGCCCCCTTGACTAAAACCAGTCAAGAGGTCTGAAGGTAGGAGGCAACAGGACCTAGGGCACACAGCTGTGGTAATCCAGGCCTTGCAATTCCAACATTCGTGGAACAGTGTGTTCGTTTTGCCTGTTTTTCTTACTTCATCAGTTCCAGTTGAGTCAATGCTGCAAATCTGCCATGCTCGAAACTCCACATGGGATGAAATTCCAGATTCTTGGGGTCCACCAGCCCACGTTCTTTCGTTTTGGGTGCTGTGTTATGGTCTACAGTCATCATAGCTATTTGTTAGTGGATGAAAACCTGGATCAAAATCTAGATTCCACTGAAATTAAAGGGAATTTTGCTCCATGGGAGCCAAGATTTCATTTGAAATTGGAATTGGCTAGAAACAGATTGTAAAATAAACCTAAATTGAGCCAGCAGTTCAAAACCAACATCAAATCTTACAGAAAGAAGCACATTTCTTCCCTACCTTAAAAGCTTTCAATTTTATTCTTGAATATGAATTAATTATGGAAATAAGGAAATCGTCAGTTCAGAGAAGGGAACAAAGAGATGGTGTTTCTAAAATGAGAGTGAGGAAAAGCAAGTGTGCATGGTCTCTGTGCTGTACCTAGTAGCACATCCTTTTATTGCATGTCTGTATGGTACAGCTTGACCCCAGCTGACCCATGGTAACCGTGTTCTCTTACCATTCATCTCTATCCAGTGCTGGCCCTCATCATTCCTGAATGGATCTGTGGTCTGTCCTTTCACTGTGTATGCAGGTTGTGCCTTGTAGGATAAGCCTCTTGCTGCTTTCCACAAAAACAACGAATGATAAATCATATTAGGTAATAGGTTTTCAGGGTTTAGCTTTTGATGGTTTTTTAAGAGCTCCAGCTCTTGTTTTTATCTTAAGAAACATTGAAATTGCTACCCCAGTACTAGCTCGTTACTCACCAGAAAGTGAAGAAATACTCTGAGAAAATAATTCCTTAATAGCACGTTTCCTGTATAGCTGCTAAAATGTCAGTAGTGGCTGCTTTGGAATAAGAAAAACACCAAGAAAATAACAGAATAGCAGTTTCATTTAACAAAGCCCAAGATGTGATAGTTAGAGGGGAAAAATAACTTGCCAAATGTGCATGTAACAAAATAGACAAAAAGGAAACAGATACTTAGACATGTGGCTTCCATTTATAGATTGTTCAGACAGAGAGCACTTTCTCAAAACCCAGACACGGCTTTTGAAAATGTCCTTTTTTAAATAAACCCCAAATATTAGGTTAAAAACCGTTCATCTCCAGCAGAAAATAGGAAAGAAAAAGATTGCTTCTGGAAAGAGAACAGATGTTGTTGTTAGTAGTCTGAGGGTGCACAAGCACGTGGCCTCTCTTGCTGGCAGTTCTGGGTCTCTCCCAGGCTCAGGCTATCAGTGATCAGCCCTCTGGTAGGAGGAGCCAAGCCGTGCTTGAGAAGTCATAGTGGTGTGTGAAAGTCTGAAAGATCCCATTGTTTTTCAAAAATGCATTGGGAGTGCCATCATTTGTCTGCCCCCCTTTTCCTGAAAGGGCCTTTGGAAACCCCCAAATGAGGGTTGTGAGCTTTCTCAGTTCTGATATCAAAAGCCTGAGGCTACTTGAGGCTTCAGTGATGCTGCTTTTAAATTTCCCTCCATATTCAGGTATCAGATTTCCCTTACATTGTCTATTTGATTGCATGATCTTGTGTGCCAACAGTCTTTTATAAAATCTTCTAGGAATGTCTTTATTATGTTGACACATATAAGAATGAGGAACTTTTCTTCAAAAATAAAACTTTTGGTGCTCCTCAAACAGAAAAGTAGATTAACTGCATTTTTTCCCCATTCCAGGAAGGTTACCTTTAAAAAAATATGTGGAGGAAAAAAAAAAAGATTATTAGGGAAGTCCTCTTTAATGAAACAAAAATTGGATTTTCGTTATAAGTTTTAATTTAGGGCAAATAATTTAATTGGAATGATTCATTAATTTTGGGGTGCGTACATTTGGCCTCTGGCAGCCTATTTATTATCTTCTTTATTCTTTTTTGTGTCTTTTCTATCAGCAGTATAAGAAAATCTTGCCTTTAATAAGGTAAGGAGACACTCCCTTTGAATGTGTGGAGAAAGGACTGTCATGGTGCAAAGATTTGAACATAATGGCATCTCACCTTTAGGTGCCCTCAGTTTGTGAGACACTCAGGCTGCAGGACCAGTGAGCTTGTTTTCACACTGTCTGGGCATGTGGATACTCAGCTCTGCATAGGGTGCAGGTGATGTGGTGGGCCTGGGGCATCTGGCCATGGCTGGCTTGGTCATAATAGAGGTTGATACCACTGTCTGGTGCTTTCAGAAAATTCCCAGCAAGGAGACCAGAGATATGGCACCAGAAGATGTTCTGTGTTAGGGCTAGAGTACTGTAAACTGTACTTGGAGTCAGAGAGTGACTGGGACATCTCAGGTTTTGTTAACTGGGAGGATCAGCTCTCAGCTTTGATATACAGCAAGTATGCCATTAATGTGTTAAGTGTAGACAGGCAAAGTAAAAGAGTAAGGAGCCTTTCGCAGGGAGGGAAGCCAAGAAGCAAGATCCTGAGCCTCAATGCCACATGGCCCTCACGCAGGTGCTGCAGCAGCAGCAGCTGTATTCTGGAGAGTCTCTTCAAAATTATTTTCCCCTTGTTAGACTGATGGGAATGTGATTTTGGGTATGTTCCTGTTTTGAATGCAAAAAAAAAAGGAAAAAGTCTTTGGGAATAAGTACGATAAATCTCCCCAGATAGCTGCAGAACAGACTGTGCAAGGTAGAAGCCTTATGACCTTGACAATACAAATCCAGCTATGATTTTAGGGATTATGACTGCATAGAGCTCCCAGTTCACAATTTTACCTGAAAGATTAATCCACTTGTTGGCCTACAAAATGAGGTTAAGAACCAAAATTCATAGGGATATCACCCCTCATGATCCTGTTTGAAGGGAGTGTTAACAGGGTGGCAGTGACTCCCACTGTGTTAACTATTGTGAATATATTTCACATAATTCATGGCATGTTTGGTTTCCAGGATAATTTTTATAGCTGTATAAAGCCTGTGAACCACCTTCATAATTCAGGTAGACACTTTGTTTTTGCCTGTACATCCTGCATGAATAGTATCAGGGAAAGCCCTGGACTCCAACCTAGATGGCAAAGACTGGCTTGTGTTTGTGCTACTTGATGACATTACCTTTTGGAATAGATAGAACATGTCCCACTACACTGGGGACCAGTGGGGCGGGCTGGTCTCCTCTGTGGTCCCTGTGGTGACCCTGTGGCCCTGAGACATGCTTCTTGTTTAGTTTCTTATTTTATTATATTTTCTGATTAGAAGTACCAAAAATAAAGCAAGGGCTGGGACACAGTCTGACAGTCCGGTGCTTTTATAACATGAAGCCCGTGCGTGTTCCATGACACAGGAATGTATGAAAGGATTTGAAAGCCCAGGGTCTGTGGGGTTGATGTTGGAGGACTTTCACTGGTTGAGGAAGTTGAACTTGGCATCATCTGCATGTCTGGAATCTGCTGTCTGTATCAGCTGTGCTTGCTCTTTCTCTGAGAGGGGATGCACTTGTTCATTCTGAGAAAGAGCCTGAGAGTGATCTCATGGTTTGTATCCATAGTAGTCCAAGGGAATGGAGCAAAAACAAGAGATTGTGGCTTGCTCTCTGGAGCAAAAGAGAACAAACCACATTGGCAGTATAGGCTTCACCATTCAAGTTCATTAAAGGTTTATCTCTTTTTAACAAATCCAGGGGGTTTTGTGGCTCTACAACATAAATTGCACAGGCATCCTCTCAGGGATGGGACTAAAACCCAAACCCAGAGATAAACATGTGTATTTTAAGTGAGATTCTGAAGGTGTTGCATCTCTTGTCTGTATGGACACTTAGTCTTGCAAACCGAAGTGGTGCACTGCAGGTGAGATTCATCACACTTAATCTTAGATGTCTGAGTGCTACCAACACAAATCTAAACTAGTCATCTGGCCCTCATCTGCAGTCTGCTGTAAGAAGGTGCATCTTACTCTTTCTGCTGTCTGCCCTGAGATAATGTGAAAGATGATCCCCCAGAAGTCTCTTTTACTTTGGATGACAAGCAGAATGTAAATTACTAATTTAGATTTACACAGCAAACTTTTCAATGTCTAAAATTTGGTGGCATGAATCCACCTTGTATGTCTATGCAGGAAAGATGAAACCAAGTAAAAGACTAGTTCTGGAGACTCTGTCATTACCCAGTCTGTGTTCTCAGCTGCATTGACAGGTCTTGACTATTCCTCTTGCCATAACCTGCACTGTGTGACATTAAATAGTATAACAATACATTTTGGTTTAGTCTATAATCTGTTCTTTACTGGACAATGCTTTCAGTTATAATCCCTGACATATTTACCTGTCTTTGTGAAGGGCAACTCCATTCCCCTCCAAATCTCTTTCTATAAGCCTGACATAAATTCATACAAGTTATCCCAGTGAAAGGTTGCAATCTCCTTGATTGGACACTCCTGCCTGCTCTCTCCCACTGAGCCAGAGAGTAAGGAACTCCCCTGAAAAGATTTCTGCACTTTCTGCCACCAGCCCAGCACAACCTGAGGCACAGGTTAAATTTTTCACAAGATGAGTATTGCTATTCTAGCCCAAAGTGTTCCGGGGTACTTATTTTTTCTCCCAGATTTCCTGCTGCCCCATCTCTCTAGTCCTTAAACTCCTTTGAGATGTCACTAGTGTTAGACCTAAGTGCTTCTTATCATCTTCTTTCTTCTCCCTGAAGGTAAAACTGTATAGGATTTTAAAAAGTAACTCCAGGTATTTATTGGTTTGCACATGCAGTCACAGGAGCTGCAGTGCCTGTTGCATATCAACTCTGGGTGCTGCCATATCTTTGGGGCTTCAAAGTTCATTATTTTCTATGGCTTTCACAGTGTAATCCTCTTCTTCCTCATGTTAAAGGACACACTTGGTCTGGTCTCCCAGGCCTTTCCACTCCCTTAAAAACCCAACAAACTTTCCACCTTCCAAAAAAACACTCCCAAACACCTCTCCAACTCCATTTTTATATATGGGGTTTGTGGGCACGTTTCTGACAGCAATAACAGAAACTCTTGAGTCTTCACCTGAACAGCAGAAACTCCTCTCTTTGGCTCCCAGATCAAATCAAATGGGTGTTTATTTCATTGCCTCAATAAATTTTTTATTAACTGTGTTTGAAGTCTTCAAGGAAGAGAGAAAGGGAAGAGAAGAAAAAACCCATTCAGGAATGTAGACTGGGCAAAGTGCCCATAATTAATGGGGTAGCAGCAACCAGTGGGTATTTGAAAATTTGCTGGTGCCAAGTGCCAGTAGGTTTCTGCTGCCTGTGACAGCTGGTCATCATTATCGGGCGACTGCTTCTGTGTACATCTTAGATCTGTGCCTTTGTCTCTGACCAAGTCACTCTCGGTTTCTGTTTTGCAGGAACATACTGAAGCAATTAGGGCATGTTGGATGATTGTAGGGATGATTGAACAGTGTCACAATACAAAAATTGTGATTTCTCTTCTATGCAATCCCTAATTCCTATACCTCAAGATGAGCTTAAACCACTATCCCATATATAGGCCTCCCTCAGCATTGTATGAATTTGAATTTCGGTTTTGCAGCTCTGTCCAACTACTTGGTTATTCCTTTTTCATTGCTGCTACAGGGCACTTAGCCTCTTCAGAGATTGTTACAGCTCATTCTGAGTGATACCCACCTTTAAGGAAGTAAATCTCAGTGCTCAATGTACCATTTATGTTGCTAAGTGTCTGCTGTCCCACTAATGAAGCAGTGAGCACATATTCTTGGACAGAAGTTGCAGACTCGTTTGAAGCTACAGAGGGCAAACTAAGACTACTGATATTGTGCCACCCAATTTGAGGATGAGAAACTGTAAGGGTAAATTTTTGTATGTGTCTGCCAGAAAACTGTCTGAGAGGCATTGTGTCTCCTAAGGAATGCAGTAAATCCAGCAGATAAGCCAAAGCAGAATAATTGATGTAGAGAAGGATCTCCGAATAGAAGGGTTAAGTACAATGCAGGCATATTCTGTTTGGAGGGAAGTGGCAGTAGCATTCATCAGTCTGGGGAGAAGTCTGTGGAGATAAAAGCTTTATATCAGTTCTCATTGAAAGTTTTGATCTGGAGCTCCCCACAAGGGGCAGTTGCTTGACTACATTTAAGTTTTATGTGCAGGAAGACTTCTTAAGGATCTAGAGGGCACTCAGGCAAAATGCACGGACAGTGTCTGACATGAAGGGAACACGTGAAATAGAAAATGTCTTGGATGCTATACCTCCCAGTTTTTTTGTAGTTTCTGCTTCTCCTTGATCTAGGACATTCAGCTATTGGCCTGTTCTGGAAGGGGAAGCTCAGACCACTGGTAGAAAGAGGAGTCCTGAGCTCTTAAGAGCTGTACAATCATTCCTTCTCAGGAGCTTTCCAACCCAGTACTATAAAGCTAAAAGCAGAGTGACCTGATTTTTTTTTGCAAGGCATATCTGGGGTACACTTGACACCATGCAGGGAGGGAAGGAATGTTTTTTGGGTTTTTTTTATTAATACCTTTTCCTTTCATGGCAGCCCCAGAAACCTCAAATGGAAAGAAATTGTGATTCTTGAGAAGGATGTGCTTGTCAGTTGGAGTGAAGACTGAAGTGTGTCTTTAAGATAGCTCAGCCAGGAATATTGAGCTTGGGAAATAAAGAGAATAGTGAGTCCTCCAGAAAAGGCTCATGTGGGACTTGGCACCTCAGCAGGGAAGTACAATAACAGTATTGTTTACTTTCTTTAGGTATGAACAGGTATCCACGCTGTGAACATTTTAACTTTTTTTTTTTTTCCGTCCACATCTCTGCAGTAAAAGGTAGTAAAAATTACTGTACCAAAACCCAAGTACAGGTATTTCAGACTGTGTGCCCATAAGCCATTGTGAGGCAGCCTATGAACCTCACAAGGCACTAGCTGGCAGAAGAACTCTCTAATTGGATCCCAGACTGTTGTAAATCAGTGGGAAAATACTTTTCATAGCTTGACTAGTATTTTCATTTATCATCAGTTAATGTTACCTCTTACAGGGTCTCAAAATATGCCACAGTGTAGGTTCTTTAGTAAATTCGTTCATTAAAGGACCAATCACTGCCAATGGCAAAACAGGTATTCATCAGTTTTCTTCTCCTTGCCTTTTGCTGCTAGTGAGTTTTTGCCACCCGCATCGTGTCTTCATTTCAGTTGTTCACAGTGACACAAAATGTCTCCTGCCTGAGGTCAATCTCCCTGTGATAAAAGTCTTCCATAGAAGCAGTCAGGCTGGAAGACAGGCAGATATCAAAACATTAGCCTTCAGAAAACGGTGGCAGGCTGTCAGTTCCCATTAGCTAATACTACCTGGGCAGCCTGCTGACTCTTCACCATTGTAGGTGTGAGAGAGAAGTTTTAATGAGCAGCAGAGGGAGTGGAGAAGGGGAAAAGAAGAAAGTAGTTTAGATTAGAAGTTCTTCTACTTCTGGTAGTGGGTGACAGACATACATGTGTGCATGTATATGTCCATGCAGTAGTTGAGATCTGGTTTATATCAGTGCAATTTCACTGACTTCACAGAAGTTGCTCCTGATGTTTTCCATACCAGTGCTGGGGTGTGTTGGATTGGGTCTAGGTGCAAAAACATCCTCAAACGTCTATCAAACTCACCAAGTAAGAAGGTGTGTAGTCCTCTGTGGAGGTCATAGCTAGGACTAGCAAGAGCAAATCAGGAATGGGATGTATTCAGCTGTGAAATAGCCTCCCAAGGGCAAAGGTAGAAGAGTCATTTCCCAGAAAGTTTAAAGACTAGTTGGCCAAAACACTATTAGATATGCAGCAGAGAGCAAACCTGCCTTTCCGAATGCCCCCAGCCTGGAAGATAGAATAAGTGTTCAAATGATTCTTCTGTCTCTAGAGTTCACGAACATCTGAGATATGAATTGCTGCAGGTCCAATTCTTCTCCCTAGCATTTGACCTACATTTAAATTCTAATTGACTTAGAGTGAAGACTTGTAAAGCTTTCTCTGTTTTGCCCAGATGCTGAATCCTCACTGAAAATAAAAACTGTGTCATTACATGTTAGGCAGATGTTGAGCATAAAGGAGCTGGTTTAAGCTGAAAATTGCACAGCTCATTTCAATGAGTCATTCTGCATATGAAGTGCTTGCAGTGACTATACTTTTAGAGAGGAAAGACATTAGTATTACTAAATACATCCCCACTGGATATTTTTATTCCCACTGAAGTTAATGTTGGGCTAGAGATTGACATGTTATGTGCCTTGTTTGGTTTTCTGGACAGGTGCAACATCTTCCTTCCTATGGAGAGCCATTTTTACTTCTTCAGGAAATGCATTTTCTGCCAGGACCCTGAGTGCACTAAATGGACCTTGATCAGGGGTATCCACCTACTCTCCATGTATGCTCTGGTCTGGATCAGCGTATTAGGTGTCCCTGTCTTCAGCTGGCTCTCTGGTGCCACCTCTTGGATAGACCTTGGACCTGGGTGCTAGGTACCATATCTCTCTATCCCTGACCTTGTTTTCCTGCATGGATCCTGGATCTGGTACACCATATCTGGGGCTGTTATGAGCCATGACACCAGAACCTAGCATTGCCCACGCTCTTCAGGTCCTAGGGGACTATGCTGAACTGGTGTGGTCATCCCCAGCATACTGCCAGTACAATCTATGTGACTGGGCAAATTTTGGGTGGGACTTACTTCACTGAGCTAATGTCCTTCTAATAGGTGTCTAACCTGAGGAAGTCTTTAAATGCTTGGAATGAATCAGCCTCTCAAAATCACCCTATTTATTGACTGTGGGGTTAGGTTAAAAATAATAGAATAATAGAATAATAGAGTCCAAATGTTTTGGGTTGGAAGGGACCTTAAAGATCATCTGGTTCCAACCCCCATGCCATAGGCAAGGACACCTTCCACTAGACCAGATTGTTTAAAACCCCATCCAGCCTGGCCCCAAACTCTTCTAAGAATGCTTACATTAAATGTTTTATTTTGAGAGAGTAAATTAACTGAACCACCATCCTTATCAGCTTAAAATTGATGTGTAAATTCTTCTGTCGTTTGTTTTCTTAAGGAAATTATGTTTATGCCTCTACCAACTGCCTGATTCTGATTATCTCTGAAAGAGCAAATAGGGTTATGTTTGTGTAAGCAGGAGAAGAGCTGGATCAGCATTAAAGGTTTTGAGTAACCTGAGACAAAATAGCTTCTTTCACATTACTGTCTGTCACTAATAAGGTGCTTGTGGGCCTCGCAATCTTTCTTAGCTGAGCACTAAAAACTCCAGTTCAGTTTTAAACATCAGAGGGAACCTTGCATATTGGTGCAGCTTGCTTCATGTGTTATAAGAAATTATTTGAAGCATTTTTCTCTGTCTTGCTGTCCATCCTCAAGGGTTTCCCCACAGAACATTCACCACAGTGAAGGGAGTCTAGAATGCTGTCGGGGTTTTACTCAGTGTTTGACCATTACACTTTTGAAGGTTGGAGTGGAAATTCAGATTGTAAATTCCATCTCTTGAGTTTAAAAGAGTTTTGACTTTTTAGTTATGAGGAAGCATTCCCTTTCTTGAGACAATAGAGCTCTAGGCAGCTCCTGGCCAAAAGAAGAAAGATGTCTCCAGCCCCTTAACTGGAACTCTCTACATACAGTGCTGTAGTGTTGGCAGTAAGGCTCAGGAATGATCAGCGAGATAGCTCCCTGAACAACTCTGGTAGCACATTTCCACTTCCTTAGGAGATCAGGGACTGCTAACACCTGATCTTCTGGTGTTTGGCAATGCAAGGCTCTCAGTCGTCTTTTGTTGTCCTTTGGAGCTGGACTTCTGAGACATTTGACTTCTTCCTTTTTTGGGGTCCAACCAGCACACGCTCAAAACCATTGTGTTTGCTTCCAAAACTGCTGAAGATCAACAACCAATGCAAAGAAGAGAAGGAAGTAAATATTTTCTTATGTTAGGTTTGCCTTGACCTGTCTAGAGCCCCAAGAAAACTGTTGGGGATTTCCATGTTACTGGGGACAGTTGTGGAAGATAGTCAAATACTGTGACAGACAGCAGAATCAAAGTCTTTAAATAGGTTAAAAAAATAGGTTGCACCTCATCCACAAGGTATAAAAGGAAAGAAAAAAAATAAAGCTACATTCTCCCTGTTGTTCCTCCAGAGCAAGTAGCTGGTTGTTGGCAGAATTTCTCTGCCTGAAGGCATCACAATATAACATGTCTCATAATGGCTGCACACCTCCTGCTGTGAGCAGTGGGATTTGGAGAAGAGGTACCCAGGCTAGCCAAGAGAGCAGCACACACAGCTGGCTTCCAGCTGCTATTGTCATCCTATGACCTGGCATTTCGTTCTCATCATCTCGTGAAGGTGAGGCAGAGCTCCTCTGTCAGAAAGGCTGACCCTGGCTCATCCCACCATGCCATCTGTGCGTGAGCTTTGTCTCATCTCTAGGGGAGTACAGGAGCAGAAAAAACAAAATGTTTGTGATGGGCAAACAGTCAACACTCTTCCTGCTATATACTCAGTGGAGAACTGCTCCTGGTACAGAGCAGTGAGAAAGCTGAGGCCAGCCTGACTGAGTGGATCAAAGGAGGCAGGAGGGAAAGAAGATGTTACTCTCCTTTAGAGTAGAGAGGAAGGTTACCCGTGTGTTTGGTACCCACTGGGGATATCTAGATCCAATCCCATGCTGTGCATCAGGCTTCCAAATAGCTTTGGTGGTAAATTCTCTGACTCTCAACTCTTTACTTGTAAGGTTACCTCTAGAAGGCTTGCAGACCTTGCAGAGTTGGGGCATGCACCTGTCAGGTCCTCAGAAGTGATCCCGTGTTATCACAGGTAATGAACATACAAAGCTCCACTGCACAAACAGGTGCTGTTTTCTGCCTTAACTGGAAAGCTGCAGCAGAAACAAAGGGTTTTGATGGCCAACCTCCTTCCAATTTCAGCTTAAATACCACCCTCTTGTTCCTGACTATCTCCATCCTTATCCTGACTTTCTTTATCTCCAGAATTATTCAAATTGGGAGAATATCCCCGGGAAGAAGTGCTAGTGGTACTAAGGATGTTATTTGGGTGGTAGGGACAGAGAACAAGAGGCTGTATGATGATGCAATCAGGGCAGTGATTGTTCCCCTGCATTTGGCACTGGTGAGGCTGCACCTTGAATTCTGTCTCCAGATTTGGACCCCCCACTACCAGAAAGATGTTTAGGTGTCCAGTCATGTCCAGAGAAGGGCCATGGAGCTGGTGAAGGGTCTGGAGCCCAAGTCTGATGAGAGCAGCTGAGGGAGCTGAGGTTGTTTAGTCTAAAAAAGGATGCTCATGTAGGACCTTATTTACAGCTATCTGTAAGGAGGCTGTAGTGAGGTTGGGGTCATTCTCTTCTCCCAGGTAACAAGTGGTACAATGAAAGGAAATGGCCTCAAGTTGCATCAGGGAAGGTTTGAGTTGGATATTAGGATATTATATCATGACTGAGAGTTGTCAAGGCCTGCAAGAGGCTGCCCAGTGAAATAGTTAGGTCACCATCCATGGAGGTGTTTAAAAAACTTGTAGATGTGGAGTTGAGGGACATGATTTAGTGGTGGGCTTGGCAGTGCTGGGCTACTGGTTGGACTTGATCTTGGAGGCCTTTTCCAACCTAAAGAATTCTGTGATTCTGTGGTGTAGCTAAGGAAGGGTTGAGGACCCAGTCTGCTTTGTATACCTGGGAAGCCCAGCCAGAGTCCCTGTCATGGGGAGGGTGTAGGTGTAAGAAGCAAAAAAGTCACCTTAAGTGCAGAAGGGCAGTGGAGAAAATCTCTGTATTTTACATCTTAATTAAACAGCAGGGGGATTACACCAAAGATCCTGTGATGTCACTACTATGCTGTAATGCTGTAAAGACTGAGCAAAAACAAAGTGCTTTTCCCTCTTCGGCTGACACAAACTCTTGGCTGAGTAGGAATCTATTTTTCCAGAGGAGGTTAACAGGGAGAGGCTTGGCTCTTTACCTCGCTCTGTTTCCTTTAATGAATTGGGGTCTTCCTCCACCTTACACACAGACAGAAAAACAAGCCAGCTCACTCAGCTGGCCAATGAGATGTGAAATAGGTTCCAGGGTGGATGGTACCCTTGAATGAAGTCACTCTGACTTGTTTGCTGTGATAATGTATGGACACTCCTTCCTTTAAAGGCTCACGTGTAATTGAGCCCTGGCGCCTAGTAACTGGGAGCGAGTGAGTAAATTGCTACTTCCTAATGCAGGTTAAATGCTGTGAGCCTTGTTCACAGCATCTTATCCAACTGTCCCAACCACTCTCCTTGCCAATGGAAACATGTCCTTCAGGGAAGCCCTGAAGCATGCAAATGTCGGAGGGACTCCTGCCTCCTCTACAGGCATCCCAAATACAAATATTTTTCCACTGTGGAAGTCATGAAAGGCTGCTCTGGCTATTTCCCATTTAGTCTGGGGCATTCTCGCTCTGCAGCTCAGACTGTCACTTCCATTTTTTCCTTGGCATGCACTGAAGCAGCCTTTTTTCGCATTGACAGCTTTCCTCGCTCTGTGTGTTCTCTCCTTCTCATCTTGCATTTATTTCTTCCTTTCCCTTCTCTTACTTCCTGTTGTCCATTTTTATTTCTTCACCTTCTGCTGAGGCACAAGCCTGGGGGATTTGCTGCTGTGTACCCTTCCTAGTGTGTCAGTCATTCATGCTGCCCACAGTAAGTCACTTTTCCCACCCTATCTCATTAATGCCTCAATTTCTGCATGGATATATTTAGGATGATAATTAGGTGTTTCACCAATGCAGGAATTAAAGGGCTTGAACAGCACACTTTGAGGTCCTTGATAAACACTGATAATGAAGCCCATGCAGTCAGGCTGTGGGAAGACACACAGCAGAATAAAGGCTGCCCGTGGCACAGACTAAAACAATCCCCATTTTCAGTTCCCTTTCATGATGGACTTCACAGACTTTGGTAGCCATGGTGTCCAAGGAGATAATGTAAGGGGGAGGAACAAACCCCAGACTTTTCCTCACCTTACTGTTCTTTGAGCAGCCACATAAAGCTTCTGCTTGTCAGTACCAGCTGGGTCTCAGAAGCCAGCCTGGGGGTTGGTGTGTGAAAATTAACTTAATTTAATTTAATGTCCGTTAACACAAACTTTTATTTTAATGTTTGGCTATTGAGAACCAAAAGAAGAGAAACAATGCTACAAACACTGATGGAAACTCCTGTCCAACTGCTTCCCCAGACTCAGCCTCACACCAACACCTCTCCCTGTACGTCAAGACCACTCTTGCCCTCTTTGACCACTTTATGTTCAGTCCCTGCAAGTCCCTTGGTTGACACAACACCCAGTTCAGGAGACTGAATTGGTATGTCATGGTTTCTTGTTGCTACTCCTGGTTTCCTACCCTTGTTTTCCCTGCTCCTTCCTTCTTACCCTTTTTCTGCTCCAGTCTGGGTCCTTCATGGGTTGCACTCCCTTCAGGAGTGTCACTGCCACAGTCTGGGTCTCCCATAAGCAAAATATCTCCAAATTACTCCCCAGCACAGCATGCTTGCTTCTAAGAGCTGTTCCCAGCCCTTTCCACAGCAACATCCCCTTTCACATACATCCTTCTGTATCTCTTTCTCTGTCCCCTCCTCTGTCTCCTTGTGTGTGTTCTCACACCTCTTCCACATTTCCTCTTGTTTCTCCTGTCACAGTTACCTATATGTCCCCTCTGGAGTCCCCTGCTCCAGTGGTGCCACCCTCCTCTATCCCTGCTGGGGCAATGGGGCTGGGCAATAGGGCTGGGACTACCCTGACTGGCCATGGAATTGGGGCGCAGTGGATCAGTGCTGGCTGTTGTAGAGCTGATGGGACAAAGCAGGACTGCTGTGGGGTGACCTGTTTCATCCAGGACACCTGGTGTCCTCCCACAAAACCAAAACTTGGCTGTTGGGGCCAAAAAAAAGAAGGTGTACAGCAAAAAGGAGAAGATGCCAGCCCAGACAGACAGATATCTATGTGCACTGTGCAGCTGCTGAGCAAACAAAGGAAATCTGAGTGGGTCACTGGCTAATTGCTCAATTTTTATGGTTCCTCTTGCATCTCTTCCCATGTGTTTTCTGTCTCATCAGAGAATCAAAACCAGGGTGCTTTTGCAGCAGTTTCCTGGACTGAGAGGTGTTTGCTTTGTATTTTCCAGACAGTCATTGTTCTCATGCAGGAATATCAGCTTTTATTTTCCCCTTTTGCCACCCTGATCAGCACTTTGTCTAGTGGGATGGAGTTTCTCAGCTGGCAGATGCTTGCATGAGAAGGGTAGTTTTGCAGAGGGCTGTGCAGATGTTAATGTGTCAGTCCTTCTCCAAAGTGGAAGTGACATGCCTGTCAAAGTTGGGCAGAGCACGATGCCTGGGAAGGTGTGGGAGCAACTCTGCTAATGTCAGCTGAGCTATGCCAAAGCAAAAGCAGTGCAAGAGAACAGAGGATGAGACACATTGAGAGCAAGCAGAGGCACTATACACTAGCTGGGAGATGAGAGTTTCATTTTTCATTCTATGACTGACAGGCTTACCTTCATCTGTATCATCCCTATTATAGATGTTGACCTCTTCACTCCATCAATGGAGTTTCAGTTGACAAATCCTGCCTCTCCCTCCTTCTCAGGCAGCATGTTCAAGAAAAACAAGGCCATTTCATCAACTTTTGGCTTGTTGTTTCAAAGAAAATTAATATTGCATCGTTGTGGTGGCAGTCAGTCCTCTGAACCCAAAAGCCTGTTGGCTAATTTCCACCACAGTTGGTGGAGGAGCTAAAGCCTCAAGGCTACTAGGGCTCCCATGCATTTTGTGCAAAGTATGACCCAAAAGGAAAGAAAGCCTCTTTTATTGCTTTCATGGAGCAAAAACATGAAAAAATGAGCTCAGTTCTTTTTCAGACATCAGCAAATCAATATAAAAACTCCATCTTTCACATGAAAGCTATGGGAAACCAGAAATATGCCCAGAGAAACTTCATTATGCTCTTCATCTTTACCTTTGCTTCCATGTACGTGAGCAAATATAACTCCCAAATAACTCATTTCCCAGTTGTGCAGATCCCTGGTGTTGCCAGGGCGTGCTGCCAGCAGAGTGGTGGCACCTGGTACACTGCAGAACCTGGGATGACTGCAGCAGCAGCCACTCTTGAGGGTAACATTGCACTGTGGGACTTCAGCTGGGGAATTGCTTATGCAGGTGGACTTGGATTTGAGCACATGCCTCCATATTGCTGCAGTGACAGTAGGCAGAGGTTTTACATTGCTCCTGAAAAAAAACATTTGGATACAAAAATATTTTCTCACTGGTGGACAAGTTTAGCTGTATCGAGTGGTGTGTTTGGTGTGCACCCAGATGTATCTAGGCTGAAATTATCATCTCCCTGAACTGTTAGTGTTACAGGTGGTCAAAATGAACTGCAGCCACTGAACTTCTGCAAAATAGCCCTGAGGAAGGTTGTGATGGTTATTGGGTTTTCTGATGTCCTGCTATCTCCCTTCTGTCCCATGCTTCTAGCCAGTACCTTTTATATATAGTTCTGCTTCTCCAGTGGAAGGACTCATCATATCTGCAAAGCTTTAAATATAGAACATGTCCAGAGCAACCTGACACCATGCAGGAGTGGGGTAAGAAAGGTAATTTTCTCTTGTCTCTTGTCTCTGAGACGTCCATTCATAACCAAAGAACCTCCAAACAGCAAAAATGTGGAGGAATATACATTAGGGCTCCTCGTGGGAGCTCTGGCTTTATTGCCTGTGTGCTGGTGAGGACCAGGCCTTGTGAGGCATGCCTGTAAATGAAACAGGCGTGCTTGTAGCTCGGGTAAGCGAGTGGAACATATGTGACTGTTTGGTGGGAATGTTCTGAGCGAGCCAAGTCCTTCCCCTTCACTCCTAGCTCCTTCCAACTATTCCAGCCCTGCACAAACACCTTCTCCCTCTCCTTTCTCTCACTTGTTCTAGCATCCCAAACCAGGGCCTTTGAGCTCTGCCCCTCCATCTGATCTGTGCTTCCTTGTCTAATGACATGCGCTAATGTGTGCTAACAGATGTCTGAGCGAAAATCAGCTGTGGTGTCCAAATCAATTAGACTGGAGAGGCTATGCAGGAACAATTGCTCAATAGGCTGTGTGGGTTGCTCCCCCCCCCCCGCCCCTTTCTTTTCCTTTCTTTACAAGGGCTGAAATTCTGCAGCCAAGCCCTTGCCTTCCTGTCTTGCAAACTCCACTTCCAAGCAGTTTCCTACCTCTGTGCTTAATGGGTTCTGATGTGGTCTCCAGATGGAGCAGGCTCCACCAGCTGCAGGCGAAGAGCAGCTGCTCTCTGAAAGGAGAGGTACATGCTTCTCCAGAACCTCGCAACATGGCTACAGCCGGCACGTCAGAGGCAGCTAAACGATCCTGGCATTTTTCATGTGTTTGCCTGCTTTGCAGGAAAAGCAAATTAGTTTTACAGGATCAACCACTTGTGGAGCAGCATTTTGCAGCTCAAAACAGGGTATGGCACACATAGGCGTGTTGGCTCAGAAGTGTTTGAAATGGCTGGGATTCACCCTCTGTTGGAAAGGTTCTTGGAGAGGCTGGGAAGCAGAGGATATGAAATGTAGTTCCCACACTTCTTGGGCAACAGAAGATCTGCTGCTGGTGTGTGCTTCTTTGTGGCACTATTGTGTGCTGTGGCAGAAGTCTGCCTTTTCAAGGACCTCTCAGTGAAACTCATGACAGGTAGTTACAGATGCCCCATAGAAGTTTTGACTTTGGTTTTTATTAAATGTGTTTCTCATAGTGCTTTTCAAAGAAATTCAGAGTCACAGGCCCAAAATAAGCAATGTTGCTTGCCAGTGAAATACTGGAATGCTATAAAGATTAATTTAGGGGTATGTAGGGATATGTATTGGTCTTCCTCAGCACTCAATGTCCTATCTAGACTAGCTTCCTGGTAGCAGTTGATGGATCAGTCCACCCTGGGTGCTGGCCATAGTTTTAAAGTCCACATCTAGCTGTAATGCATATTCCTGGCCAGAGAAGTCTGATTTCGGTAAAACTTAAATCTTCTGGGTATGAACTGGTAATTTCACAGAGTTAAAAATAAACAAACAAACAAAACAAAAAAAAACCCAACCAATAAAAAAAAAAAACCAAAACCCTTTTTCTATTAATTTGAAGGCATCTTAATATCAGTGTGTATAATCTTGTACTTCTCCAAAGACAGTGGGATATTCCAGACATTGCAGTGTGCTTCTGAAGGCTAAGCTGCATTTTTGAGGATGCCCAGCAATCTCTTTCCAGTCTGCACTTACCTTGTGCATGAAGTAGAAATACATGACTTGCACTCCCCTATAGAAATAAACAATGGACTCTATTCCTTTTCGGAGATCGTATGTCCAAAAGCACATACCATCCAGAGCAGACATGTACTTAACATATTCATAGAGTCTTTCTGAACTTCTTTCTAGCTTCAACCACTTTTCCTTTATCTGAATCTTCCTTTTTGAGACCAAATAGTTCTTTAGAGTCTACAGGAAAAGTTTTGACAGGTAATTCTTCATCTCAGCTGCTGATACCTGATGAGCACATTTCTGCCTGCTCCTACATCTTGCTTTTCAATACATTTCTTGTAAGATGTTGCTGCATGAGGTTGCCAATCAGTGAACCACAGAAGTATTTACTTTAAGTGAGTAAGTACATCCACCAAAGGAAGTGCCTTCAAATAATTTGCGTGCTCTGCTGAACTGTGGCCTAGGTACATTTGGTCTCACTCAAGCCTTTCTCATTTCTGTGGAAGCTTGTGTCTGGTTTCCTGCCTTGTGTCACCTTTAACTCCATTTTACTATCACAGTTTCCTGGCTTTCTTCTCCCCTCTCCACAGTTAAGTGTCTGTGTTTCAAATGATGTTTCTCTATTTTTTACAGTCTGGGTTTTTTTTTTCAAACTGCATCTAGTTTTTCTTTTTCTTTCACCATTCACATCTCACTAAGCCTGTTTTTCTCTTGATCTTTTGAGGAGCCTATGCTACAACAGTGTAGCTATCCTGTTGAACAGACCGCCTGCCTCTGCTCTCCCTCCTGCCTGGCTCATCCCCAGCCCCATGCTGCGCCCACCTCTTGCCCCCTTCTGTGTGTGCAGTGATGGGCTGTGAACACACACTAACATTGCACTTGGTTCTGTCAGCCAGGCTTCCCAGTCACATTTATCAAAATTATCCCACAGTTCTTTGCAGAGTTGAGTATTAATAGGGTTCATTTAAAACCAAGACTGTCGCTAATGTTTTTTTTTTTCTATACGCTAAATGGGAGGAAACAATAATTACCCAAACAAGCACGCACGCAGAAAGTGGAGCTGTTGGGAATAGTTAATAAGGCAAGTGGAATTGTTGGCAGAGGGGACACAGAACAGTAGCACCAGGACACATCTGTGTCAAGCACACCAGTTGTTTGCCCTAGACCTGGTGTCAGGGCTGGTAGACTGCTCCTCTGTTGCCAAGGCTTCTTCCTATCTTACGGACTGTGCTTCAAAGCTGGGAGAAACTGGGTGCTCCTCTTGCTTTAAAGGCTGAGAGGTGAAAATTGGAGGTGATCTCAAGATGGAGATGAGAAGCGAAGCTGGAAGGTTAGCTAGACAAGGTGCAAGAGCAAAGAGATGCCCTTGTGCCATTCACTCAATTTTCAGACTGTCTCTTTATTTAGAGCTCCTACAACCCTTTTGCTATTCCCCATTGACACACTTGAGTGGAAGAAGATAGGGAAGAGAAGGAAGGGTGTGAGAGAGCTGCACTTCATGGCAATACTGAGAATTGCCCATGCCAGTGAGAGTTCACTCAGCACTGCTTTCTGCCCCAATATCTCATGTCACAGACCCCTCTTAGAGTTGGCCAAACTATAGCAGCCCCAGTGATTTGAAGAAGCAGCATCATTTCCTGTGGCTTCTAGGAGACAGCTCCTTCCCATGCGCCCTCTCAAGCCAGGCAGACACATATTCTTTTGTCTTAGGGATACTCCACAGTTTGAGGAACTTCTCAGCCCTTTGGTGCCCTCATCTTCTCCCAGGCAGCTGGTGTCAGGCACCCTGGATTTTGTCTCTTACCTATCATTGTTAAGAGATCAACAGTGGTCAACTGGTTCATAAAGCATTTCCCTTCTGTTCCTTTGGTTTGTCTCCAAATGCAGCACCCAAGCACTTATTTAGTACTGTGATATGCAGCAGTCAGGGAGCTTAACACTGTTCATGCTGCTGTGTTTAAGAGCAGTTTGACCCCCTGCCTTTTGGGAATGGCCAGATCACTGTGCTGGAGAGAAATCCTGTGATGCTCCACAAATCCTTCACACTGAGCTCTCTCCTCCTTTTATTTTCTGTGCTGTCTTCACCTTTGCTGCTTTGCTAGCTGTCATGCTTAAAACAGCCCAAAGTGCTCTGTGCTTCTCACATGGTGATGTCCAGAGAAAGGCAACTTACACCAGCTGCTTTACCCAAGTTTTTCCTCATTCTGTTCTGCCTAGCCTGGGGAGCTATCCCTGGCTCAGGGAAGTGAAGGATCAGAAAGAACAGCTCAAGTACATAAAGGCATGATGATCAGTGCCTCTGTGCAATTAAAAAGGCTGGTCCAGCCTCTCAGTGCTGTGCTTTATAGTGGCTCTAGCAGTAATGAAGCCATAACAACCTGGTGTAATTGGCATCAGTGCAGGCCAGCTCAGTCCTGGAAAAAAGGCATTCATTCCTAGGAAAAGGTAATATCGCTTCTACTATCTTCATTCAGACTTTGGAATATTCAGTGATAGGAAAGGGAATGAGAACGAAGGGAATGACAAGAAAGCCTAGACAAAATTATTTGCATTTAATTAAAATTCGTGAGACAGCAAGGGCTTATGAAAGGTTGTCCAGTTCCACAAAACCAGAAATGTCATACAGATATGACATATATGTGCTAACAGTCCTAGGAATGAGTGAATGAAAGGGTTGACTTGAGTAGTCCAGAAAAAAGTGGTATTTGTTTCTGGGGAGAAGAAGGCAAAAAGAAGGGAGGCATGAAGATTCGTCTTTAAAAGGGGAAACAGCAAAGGAGTAATTTATGACATAAAGGTTTCTGGGGAATTGTATATAGAGGAGGAGTGGGATGAGAGGAAACAAACAAAAAGCCATGCAAAGCTTTATGGAGCAAAAACAGATCCTGAGCAGAGTTCATTTAAAATTGCAGTTTTATAGCTGTTAATGTGATTCCCGGGAAAAAAAAAACAAAACAAAACAAAACAACACAAAACAAAAAAAAAACCCAAAAACCACAAACCACAGAGTGTTAGCAGCAGTGAAAATAAAGTAAATCACTTAAATGGGAGCAATCATGCTCCCCATTCTTCCTTCCCATCAGTGGGTTTGACTGCCAGTGTTTGTAAAGGGAATGATGTGATGACTTTGATGCTCCTCATCTCAAGATTTTCCAACACAAAAGTTCTTGGGTCTCCTTTCAAGCCATCTTCATGTAAATCTCCAGCAGCTCCACGGTTCCATCATATTTATACCTCTGCAGCTAAGATTTAGTGGCCTCCAGTGCCCCCATTCCCTCTTTTTCTTTTGAGATGACTATTTTAGGTATATAAAACTACAGTTTCTAGACTCCTTTTCATATTATACTGTTCCCAGCTAGTTTTACTCTGGGATTCTGCTAGGGTTTCCAGAGGCTGTTTTGACCAAGAAGAACTTGGTCAAGGAGGGAAAAAAAGAAAACAAAATACAAGACCTTTCCTGCACAGTTGTTTCACAAGAGGACAAAATTTAATTGCAAAGTGAATTGGGGAGATCAGAGCAGCAGTGGCTGCAGGCAGTGAGGGGGAAGTTCAGTGCTAATAAATGAAATGTCCCAAATCCAAGGAGAGAAAATAATCAGCACAGCTATAGGACAAACTTGGGACATGACACCAGGCAGCAGCACCTGTCAAATTAATAACGCCCCTTTAATTTTGTCCAGCCATCCTATTAAGCTCTTTTCTTGTATCTGAGTGCTATGAGCCATGCTGACTCAGGAAAATAAGGAAGGGAGCTGGGACAAAAGGAGCTCAGGGAGGAGGTTCACAGCATGCAGAGAATTTTGAGACTCTTGTTATTAACTTGTTGTGTGCTGGGATACACTACAGGCATTCAGCCAGCCTTGGAGCTGTGCTGGATGCTGGGACAGAGCTCTTTGTCAACAAACTCTGCAGCCCTGCTGCCTTGAGAGGACAGTGCTCCTCTGATACTGCTGCGGCATTTATGCTGTCAGAAATCTTGGGTGGTTGAACTCCTTCTTGGCATGTCAGGAATGCCCGTTGCTTGTATACAAGTCAGTTGTGGGTGGGGAATCTGAGCTTTCTTTCTCCCAGTTCTCTATGGCTGATGTTCTGCACTCCTTATTCTGCCTCTCTACCCAAACCCTCTTCTCCATTTTGTTATGCAGTGCAATAAGGCTCAGAGCTCTGGCTTCAGACAGAGCAGGAGAGAAAAAGGACTGGAATTTTTTTTTTCAAGCTGTGCATAACAGAGCAGTAGCCTTGAGTACACCTGCTTTGTGAGTGGGGGGCATGGGGGCAGCGATGGGAGGGCAGTGATGGGAACAGACAGACATACACTGGGCACTGCAGGCGTAATTGCTGGCTTGCCGTTAGGTGAAGAGATTGCTGCTGCCATTACCACTGGGACCAATTTGCTGTTGCTGCTCTTATCTCCAATGTTCATCAGGCTGCAGCTACAAGACCTCCTTTGTCCAGGAAGTCATCTGAACCTTTCTCACCTCCTCCTATCCTCTGCTGTCAACAGAAAAGGCGACAATGCATGTTTGCCCGTCAGGACAAGGAGAGCTGTTCTGCTCAATTGGAAATCTAGCTTGAGAAGAAATCCTTAGGTATCAAAACTAGTGGTCCACTTACTGCAGCCGGGTGCCCTGTGGAGTGCTTCTGTGCCTGAAATCTTGCCCCTTGGGTTACGCTCTGAATTGGTTACTGGATATTGTCTGTGAGTGTTAAAGCACTCGGTTCATAGCATCACACTTTTAATGTGCAAAAAGTACTCCTTCTCAGACTCTGTGACCCTGGGATCTAAGTCCAAAATTGAAAGCATGAGGCCTCCTGAAAAAAGCACTTATGTCCTTTGTGGTTTTCAGCTAGTCTCTTAAATTCTCTGGGCTCCATTGCTTCTTCTTTCTTCATCTCACCAATTTTTAAAAAGGGAACTATCCTAACCTATCTTAAATAATGTTATTTTATTCATTCTGTATGTCATTTTCTGAGGAAAAAATACATTTCAGGCTGTGTTGCCACATTTTATTGAAGCCCAGTCACATTTTTTTTCTTTTTTTGTAAGGGTTTAATATATAATTTTGCCATTTTACAATGAACACGATGCAGAGTTAAAGCCATACTTTTGCAAGTGATCTAATACTTCAGATTCCTTATTTAGCTGTTACTTTTAAAAAAATACTCTTTTTTAACCTTGCATTTGGCATTTTTGTGGTGCAGACTAAGGAACATAATTTCATTTTGCTTATTCCAATTACAATTAGTGTACTGACCACAGGTTCTAGTAAGTCTGTATAAGGTTGCAAACGAAGCCTGAGAGAAAGTCTCTGCTCTATAGAGTCTACAGTTAAAATGGACCTGATAAAAAGGGAATAGTACAAAAAAAGATTGCAACTCCCAGTGAGCTGAGGCACATAGAAGCTTGCCCAGATTAAGAGCAAATGAGTGGCAGGGCCTGGTTCTGAACTGCTGCAATCAGTAAAATATTCTATTTTTGATAACTTCCTTGTCTTCTCTGTCCCTTGACACCTCTGTTCATTCAGAATTTTTTAGCATACATTTTTTGACATACATACATTTTCTGCCTTTTTTTGCCCTGTTAAGTTTTAAAGACCTAAATTGTAGGCACAGATGGACCACAGGTGATGGGAAAAAAGGACAGATTAAATTACTTGCTTCTTTTTATTCCTGATAATTTATTCTCTTTGGATTGCTCATTCTGGTTTATCTTCTCTTACGTTGTTTTTTTTTTTTTAAATACAAGTACTAAATGTCAAGGAGCACAGCTGCCATAAGGGATAAGGAAGTGTTTTAAGTATCATGGTCTTCTAATAGAAATGCAAAATTGCAAGGATTCACAGCCATGGAACAGTTAACGGCTTCAAAAGCAGTCCTGTGACCTTCTGTGTTTACAGCAAGGACAGCAAATTCTGGCCAGGCTTTCAGGAGTGCAAGGGGAACACTCCCAAGAAACTTTGGGTTACTTGGGGAGTTAAATACCAAACTCTTCTCTGACTAACAGCAAGTGGTATAGATCAGCCTCAGATGAAAGCTTAGCCAAATTGTGGAATAGCGTGGAATGAACCTTGATCAAGTCAGTTTTCCATGTTGCAGTGAGATGTTGTGCAGGAGTTGCTGCACAATTGTTCATTCAGATTTAGCAAGCTAAGGAATGCCTCTCCTGCTTGTTTCCACATCTTTTGGGTGCTGCAGCAGAATAACTTGTGCTGCTGAATATGTATTCTAGCAATGCTAAGGAGGACCATTCTTCTGCCACATGGTATCTTTTTGTCTGAAACTTTATTTTTCTACTATGTCATTTGTCTTGGTCCTAGGGAGTTTTCTGTCACCTTTTCCATCTTCAGCATTACTCTTAAGCATACTGAAATAAAGGAATTTCAGTGTTTTCCTTCCCTCTCCTTCAGTGTGTCTTATTTTCCCTTAAATGAAGGACACATTATATTTGAAGCATTACTAAATTGACACATTTTCATCCATCTGTGAAGATAGGTATGGACTGATGTGGAATCCCCAGCACAGATGTATTCTAGATTGGGCCTTAGACGACATTTCCATGTCATTAATAGAGTACCTGGATGCTTCACCATTTATTCTTGTCTTGAGTTTAGACCACCCCCAGTTTTACATTCTTCAGTGCTCTGAGTAATTTCATCCAAAGCTGTGCACTCATCCTGTCTCTTCAACCCCCATGATCTTTCCTTACTATGAGCTGTTTGTTTTTTTCTTTTCCTCTGTAGAGATAATGAATTTGTTCCATTCTTTTCTTTCTGCTCCTATGACTAATCCCTGTGTACCCCTTTATGTTTATCTGCCCTTATGGATGTTTGCAGCACCTTCCAGTTGAGCACCATTCACCGCTCATTAGCAAGCTACTCTTCAGGCTCATAAATGAAGATGTTAAATGAAAACAGACCTCTCATGGTTCCTACAGCCCCTTACTTACACCTGCTTACACCTTTGCTCTTACCTGCCCCTTGTCATCATCCCTTGTTTATGGTTCTTCAGGCAATTGCCAGTCCATGACAGTGCTCCTAACCCAAGGCAGATTGAATTAAATTTGCTAGCAGGAGTTAATGAAACACTGTATTAAACATTGCATCTACTGAATTCCCTTCAACCATGCATTTAAAAAACAGTCTAAAAATAGTATCATAGGCCATGCACAGAACATGCAGGACCCCCACAAGTTACAGAGTTGGGGTTTGATGACAGATATTAAATACTGTTAGCATGATCAATCTGCAAGACTGCCTTGGCTCAGGTCTCATCATCTCCAGAAATTACATTGCTTGTGTCATAATGTCAGGCCTGAGATGCCTAATTTGGAAGTTTCACCAGGTTTATAAGCCACACTGGTTTTCCCCTTTGAATTAATAATTTAATTGCTGGTATATGTGCTTAGCACTTATCCTTACTCCAAAAGCGGATTCAAAACTTGATGCTACAGTGCAGGGTGTGAATTGCACGAATGAGGTTCCCATTCTAATCTTATTCAATGAAAAATCACACTTTGGTACTAATCTTTCCCTGGTGATCAATTAATTCATCATTAGTATTTATTTATTTTCTATATATACTACAGTCTGCTGACTCTCCAAAGACATGACTTTAAAGGAGTCCCAAGAGATCAATATATGCAAAGTGCAAGCCTAAGGGGAGAGAAGAAGTAGTCAATATCTCTGTGATCATTTCCTAAATGGTGTAAACCAAAATGGAAGTGGTCAGGAAAATGTTACTGTTAATAAAAATTCAAAACAAAATTGTGAAAGTAGTGATCAAAAAAATGTGATATTACTTCCTATCAGAAGATCAGTTATTTTGGTATGAAAGCATTTTGCAGGAGCATGGGAGGTGCAAAAAATTTTTTGGACTGATGAGTGTCACAACAAATCCTTTTAACTTTCTAGTTTCAATTCACTAATGTCAAAATGTTTAACTGCAATGAGGCAAAAAGGTTTCATTTTGATTGCAGCATTACATTTAATTTTGTTTAGATTGGCATGTTAATTTTGATACCATATATTTACACCTAATGTTGAAAATTGTAATAAAGCAATGAGAGAGAACCCGAGAACTGCCCCCCCCCCTTTCTGTGCTTTTGATATACAGACTTCAAACATTTGTAGAGTTAAACGTTATTCAGTGACTTTGACATTCTCTCACTGGGGCAAATGTCACACCCCATAGTGGCAAGAGGCAGCCTTCAAATTTTTCTACCAGCACTGTTTTCCTTTGAGCTCCATAGACTTCTGGAGTCTGCCTGCCTTGTCACATATAATTAGCAGCTGTTGAGTGAATTGATCAGTTAATTTCCATCTCTCACCCAGATGCATTTAATCCATTAGCTGATGATTCGCAGAGATTTTTTTTTCCCCTTCACATTTCCTCACCTGTGTTTTGTCAATAGTTAAATGGATTGGGTCACCATTACTTACTGGTTTTCTAAGCCCTTTTTCTGTGATTGCCTTCTCCCAGACCACATGGTCCTGTAACAAAGACTTGGCATCTAGTCATTTAAATGTCATAATGAATGTCACCTATTTTCATTTATTTATTAATTAGTATCTCTTCTATTGAACAGTCTTTCCAAATAGAAGTCATTCTTCCTTTCTGTAGCCTCTGGTATGATCTAAACACTTCCTTACCACACTTTTATCTGTTGCTCAGTTAGACACAGATAAAGGCAAGCCATCTTCGAGGTGTCCTGGGATCTTCAGCAGTTCCAGGAGTACAAGTTGGTCACGGTTGGTTTTAAATGGCTTTTTGAGGAAGAGAATGTTCTTGGATAACACTGTTTCTTCTGCAATGTCTCATGTATACAAATTAAATTTTCTAAAAAGCAACAAAGCCCTCCTACAGCTGCCACCACGGCCAGTGTCCAGGTGCCAGGACGCTATTGATGGTGTAGGTGTTGTCATACTCTGACATCCTGCATTCAGGGATTTACATGTTGTCCCATTGTCCTGTTGTGGGAGGAATGTCTAGGCAATGAAGAGTCAGTGAGGTGCCTTCAGGAGCAATGATGCCCATGAGGGCACGTGTGTGGTTAGAAGTAATTTCTTGTGGGGCAGGATGTCCCTGTCACCTTTCAAGGAGACAGGGATGCTTAAGTGTACCACAAGCCCCTACACGTGGCAAAAGGTCCCCATGTCTGCAGCTCTTTCTATTCCTGTTGCTAAAGGGGGCAATAATCAAGTCAATACCCCTGACAGAAGAAGACTATGAACAGTGAGACTTTTTCCTTCTTCCCTATAGTAAGTGAAAATCCATCAGATTTTCCATCATAGTCTGTAACTCTCAGGAAGTCTGCGAACTTCATGATAACCAAACCTATTGTTAGGAGAGTTACATTCCCTGTACAGCACGCGTACCTTCCCCAGGAAATTGCAAGGTGCCCTCAGAATGAGAATGATTGGAAGCCACCAGCTTAGCTCATTTAAACTAAGTTACACGAACACAAAGATCACAACTCCTGGAAAAGAACTGTCCACTTTACTTGAATAAGGGACATAGTCGTAATTTCCCAGTAGGCCAAGCACACTGTGCAAATGGCGAAGCGGATTAAAACTGCCCTCAACTTTAATACAGTGCCACAGCCCGAGGGCACTACAGCTGAGCTGATCTGGGCACCAGTCAGATCAGAACGGAGCTTGGCTCAGCGAGATCCCTGCTCTCATTTGATGTCAAATTGAACGCAGCCAGCAGAGCTCCACCACACAGCTCAGGGGACCCCAGTCCCGACAGCTGTGTCATGGCTGCCTGGCTGCCTGCAAAACAGCAGCCAAACAAGAGCTCTCAAAGAGGCTAGGGGTTTCAGGAGCAAATGGCAGTATTTGTATATGTGCATATATCAGTATGTATCTAACTATAAACATATACACGTTCCAAGTATGTTTATGTTTTTATAAGTATGCACACAGATATCTGCATACGTTAGTGTTATGCCATATGCGTTATTTCCTCTGCATGGATTTGTGAAATGTTATGCATGTCCACACACACTTCTATGCAAACTTTCCAAATACCCTGAACAGTTGTAAATCTTCAGTACTTCACTCAGGCTGAAGAGACTACCTTTTCTACTTGTGTGGCTGAGTAAGAATGTCTCCTTAATTGAAGGAAATACCACCAGTACTTCTTCCTGAGGGAAAAATTGAGGTTTTTTTCGTGTCTCCTTCCTTTTCTCTCCTCCGAGCAAGCGTGGGGCATCAGTAGAGCATGCAGCAGCAGAGGCCATGGGAGGACTGGATCTCAGAGCATGTGGTGTCCTTCTCTTTCCCGGTACTGTGCCTGATGCTTGGTTGAGGTCAGCTCATTGCAAGGGTCAGTGAATACGTCTTGTCACATGAATGTAAACATCTTTGGATGGCTACAAATGGGGTCACAGGGGGTCTCAGGTTGCTTTGGAAATCACCCTCTGCCACTCTTTGTCCCTGTGGAGCTGACCATCATCTGTAAGCACGAGGGTTGCAAAAGCTCCTGTGTGGGAAATGGTGAGTTGGATGAAAGGAAAGGAGTAAAGAGGCTGATGCATTTCTCAGAGAATCATGTCAGATACTGTTCAGTTTGGGAAGCTGTAGTTGCAGGAGGAGAAAAAAATGCATTGGGTGAAGGCATTGTACCATTGATTTTCCTATTCCTCAATCACATCCAGCAGACTGTGCTGGAGTTCTGGAGGATTAGAAAGAGTCTGTAAGCTCCTCTTTTAAGATATATGTGGAATTCTTGAAAAGGTTAGTGAGAATTTCCTTATCTGTGCAGGAAAGGACCTTGGTGCAGTACTTCCCTGGTACAGCCTGTCAAAGCTGTTAACATCTCAATGCCATGCTTCCAGTTTCAGAGTCAGTGGAGGACTTTGTGTCCCTCCTGGCTTTCCAGCACAGCTGTGCTCTGCTTTCCTTCACTTTCCTTCATGTTTCCCCAGAGATGAGGTGCTGTGCTCTACTCTCTTTGTCTCTTTTCACAATGGGGTACCTGGCTTCTTGTTCTCAATGTCTTCCCTCAGCACCTTAAGAGAATTCCTGAGGCACATATGCCAAGGCATTGTGCCTACCCTGTTCCCCTTGGACCCCCAGCAAGCCTCTCCACTGCCTTTCTCTTTCTAGAACCAAGCCTCTGTCTCTATCTTTCTACTGTCTGCAACATGACTGGGTGGACAGCTTGAACCCAAAACAAGCTTCCCTGCCCAGCATGATGGGGAAGCACCTCTCCTTCCCCATTGTCACTACTTCCCTCCTGAGGTAACTCATAAATTGCTCTGAGTCTTTAAATGGGCTGTTATTTCTTCCTTCCATCAACACTCTCTCACTCTTGACTCAGGGTGCATGTTCGACTTCAATGAATTTATTGGCATGACAAGGTACACAGGTGATGCCAAAGTTGACAACTTAATTCATCAGGCGCTACTGTCTTTCTCTCATCTGCACTGCACTGTCAGTCCTTTCCTCTTTCCCCCTCCTCAGCTCTCCTTTCTGTCTGTCTTTCTCTGCCTTTCTGTCTGTCTGGCTGTGTCCCCCTCTCTCCCTCCCTCTCCCTCCAATCGCCTCCCCAGGTGATAGTTAGCTATCTCACACTCAAGACAGTCTGTCTCTCTCCGCAAACGGAGATGTCAATCAGAGGGCTCACCGCAGAGGGAGAGGAGTCGGCCTTTACAGCATGCTGGCTGTTTTCTTTGCCTTTGCAGATTGCATGGAGGCAAGGGCTGAGGACTGCAGTATTCAAACTGACTCATGGAAGCCACATTTGCTTTAAGGTTGTTTGGGACTCCAGAAGAATGAGGTGCTGTGTTAGAGGGACAGAAGAAAGGAGAGAAGCCCATCAGCCTCAAATGTGTATAGGCAGGTAGAAATATAATTTAAGAAGAAATCCAACATCTTGACAAAATCCCCCCAGAGGATAAAGTCTCTTTTAAACAGAGTAGCAAATGATCTCTCCTTCTCACCCCCGAGTCCCATAATCCTTTGTTGGCATGGCAATTGCCAAAGTGTATAAAGGAAGAGACAGATCCCTCAGGTATCTGTCAGCACTAGATACAATCTACCCAGGACGGTGTGTGTGTGACATTTAATCCTCCATACATCAAGCATATGCCCAGGATACAGTGTCACACCGTATTTGTGCTGCATCCCTTGTGCCTATTTTTCATGAGTGTCTGTGCCCAAACCAGTGGCCGGTTGATCCATCGTGTGATGCCATCTCAGCTATATCTCTGCTTTTCTTCAGGCTTTGGCAGAGTTTTCAGAATTGTGTTCTGATGCAAAGTTTCTTTGTATTTTTTATCACTCTTTGTACTTTGGGGAAATAAATTTAGCAGACACCAGTATATCATGACCATCAGAAGGGAAAGTGTATGAGTGTATCCTTATCATTCATCAGTATCCCTAACTTTATTGATTATGTTTCTACTCCTGTTCAGATTGCACAGTATTTTGAGGGGCCAGATTTTTATCTTGGGTTTATGAACCACAAGGCTGATTCTTTCTTTGCATGTAAAAGAGTATTTCATGTTCTCTTTAATTTTTACCAGTGGTGAAGCATCAAGCCTGTTTTGTCTGCCTTGCATTTGCCCTTTTTGTTCTTCCAAGGAATTTTGCAGCACATTAATTCCTCATAAAGAAGGTCTAAGGCTTTGCAGATATTCTTCTCTTACTCTCCTACTCATCTGATGGATAACTGACACTAGTAGGGTAGCAGTCTCTGGGGATGCCATATATCTTGCACACACTAGTTCCCTAAGAGTAAGAATGAAAACTGAGCCTTAGAAAGGTGGAGCACAAGTGTGTAGATCACTGAATGTGGAGGACCAGACCACCTGAGTGATTCCTTCAATTTTTTAGTAGCGTTGCTCACCTTGATAATTGTGCTTTTGCAGAGGCTCAGATGTGGATGTGCTGTCACAGTAGAGAGACTTGGCTTGTGTTTTACAAGGGACTTTAGTTTTTGATTCCCTACTGCAGTTGGAAGCATTTGCATTTTTTTTGTTTGTGTTCTTTTTTGAAAATCAGAGGGGAGACCTCATTCCTGCTCTGCACCCAGCAGCACTCGATTTCTGGGGTGGCAAGTATTTGCTTGTAGAACTTTAGATGAAAGTTGTCTGTAAAGATGTTATCCCACTAAACATAAAGGTGCTGGCAACCCTTCTGGATGTAACCTCATTCTCCTGAATGGACAGTGTAGTCTAGGGTAATACTTTAGCAGGAAGGTTGGACCAGATGACCCATTGTGACACCTTCCAACCTTATCCATACTGTGATTCCCTCAGTTTGTGACACTAAGAGACCAACAAACCATTAACTTTGAAGATCCTTGAACCACTCTGGGGGAAGAAGACAGTGGTTTTATGTGTCCCAGTAAAGCTGCAGATTACAAGGAATAAGCTTCACTCCTGGAAGTCTGGGAGAGATCTTCTTTTAATTGAAATGGCACCAATTCAATGTCATATGTTTATGGAGCAAAGCTCTTAGGATTCATCCCTTCCCTCCCTTTGAGGTTGTCTGCAGGTATGCAGCACATCTTTACCACACAGCAAAGCTTGGAAAGAGAAACAGTGGGGAAATTCCAAGATGTCAAGGTGTTCTTGCATGTGGCTGAACCAAAACAGAGCACTTTTTTTTCTGGCAGGAAAGCTCCAACAGCAGAAACTGTCCTTCTCAGAAGCCTTAGCTCTCGGTTGCCATGTGGGAAGGAGATGACCACAATCAGATCTTGTCTCTAGCTAGCTGCCTGCTTTATTCAAAGATACTTTTACTTCAGGAGTACTGCATTTGTTTTTCTTCTTTTCTGCTGCATCAGACTTGTGTAGATGAGCATTTCTGGCAGGAGGGATTCTTTGCCTTGAACTCTTTGGCTTTCCCTTCTCAGATGGCTGATGATAACACCCTGGCCTTTAGAAATGAGGCTGTTGGAGTGAATCCAGAGGAGGGATACTGAGGTGATTAGAGGGGTGGAGCATCTCTTCTACAAGGAAAGGCTGAGACAACTGTGATTGTTTAGCCTGGAGAGCAGAAAGCCTAGAGGTGACCTAATTTCCAGGGCCTTCCAGTACCTGAAGGAATCTCACGAGAAAGATGGAGGAGAATATTAACAAGAGCATGTAGTGACAGGTTGGGGAAATGGCTTCAAACTGAAAGAGGTCAGGTTTAGATTAGTTTTAGGAAGAAATTCTTCACTTTGAGTGTGGTGAGGCACTGGAACAGGTTGTCCAGAGATGTAGATGCCACATCCCTGGAAGTGTTCAAGGCCAGGTTAGATGAAGCTCTGAAAAACCTGATCTAGTAAAAGATGCCCCTGCCCACAGTAGGGGAGTTGGAACTAGATGATTTTAGGTTTAATATCTATTCCAACCCAAGACATTCTGTGATTTTGTGTAAAGGTCCTAGTATGGGATTATTATCTTTGTTCTTTATACTTTTGACTGAAAGCAAACCCAGCATTTCCAAAGTGCTGCTGTGGCTTTCTGCTCCTCCAGAAGCCTGAAAGTAATCTTGAAAGGTTGTTACAGCAAGCAGTCCTGCCCCATTTTGCTCACTTCAACATGTAAGAAAGGAAAGCCTGCTAATAAAAAAATATTCTACTATGAACCACATGCATTTGATTTGAGTGAGAGGCTTGTCACTGAGATTCTGCCTCAGTTGAAACTGAGCCAGATCCTTGGGTATGTGGTATGCACAAGACACTTTGAGAGTCATTTTATCACCCCGTGGCTTGTCAAAGAGGATGTGGGATAAACCATGGGCAGTCAAGGGAATCTGAGAACAGCCATTGGAGAGAGATGGCTTTTTCACTCAGCCTCTGTGTGATGTTCATCAGTGGTTCATGATGGTTGTTCTGTTGTTGTACTCTGTCCCCAGTGAGCTGAATATAAGCAACAGACAAGATCTGAAATCAAACAAAAAAACTGGCTCTCCAGCCAGAGTGGGGTATTAGCTGAAATTAATTTACTCCTCCACTTGCCTTATCAGGAGCTTCTCTGGACCTGTATCTCTTGCCCTGGAATGACATGAACTTTCCTCTGGTTTTTTTTTTTTTTCTCCTCATATCAGGACTAGTCTATGTCCCAAAGAACGAGTTAACAGGCAGGAGCCAAGGGCTGCTGAGACTCAGTTAAAAACCTACTATCTTGTTTTTTTTCTCAACTGGCTAATAAAGCATCTCTGTTTTACCTGCATTTCCTTGAAGCCATCACCCATTCTTGCTGTATAAGGACTTGTCCAGAGGTGAACAACATCAAAGGAGAGGCTCCCTTGGCTCTGAATCAAGCCCTAGAAGGGCTGCATATTAGGACTCAGCTGCATGCCATCTATATCCAACATGCTTAATGTTCCTGTGAAAAAGTTCTTCTTAAAAAAATTTTCAGAAATGTCTTTGGAGGACCTGGACACTAAAGACAGCTTTTCTCAGAGGATTTGTCTTCCAGGGTGGCTGATTATGTCTGCAGAAAGAATAATTTTATATTGTTTCAGTCCCAAAAGTAAATACTTACCAGATTTAAAAAGAACAGTCTAAGGGAATATGTAAACACACTTGAAACAAAGACCAAAAGCTGTGTACATCTGCAGTCCTTAAAATGTTTGGGATTAGGTGGCATTCCAAGAGTTAATCCCTGGGGATTAGCATGGCAAGCACTTCTGTTGTTGTTTACACATGTCCTGGGAGGAAGGCTGTGTTGTCACAGCAGGTTCCTCTAGGAGGGTTAGCCATAAAGCTCTTGAAGCCAGTTTTACAAGCGGAAAGAGCCGTAGCAACACAAAGTGTACAGAGCACTGCTTCAAAGACAAAAACTGCAGATGAGTGGCATAAATTCAGTATGTTAATAGAAAAGAAAGGGAAGGTTTGTAGCAAAGAACTTCATGTGCAGAGGCGCAAGTCTGGTGATAAGCGGATATTGGGCATATGCCTGGCTTGTGTTTTGTGCTTTCGTTTACATGCTGAGCAGACAACTGAGAACCTGCACTCCTAGACTGCATCAGGATCCAAAAATGTGGGTTCTGTAAACCTGTGTTTAGTGAGGACATAAAAAAAAACAAAACAGGTGTGGGTGAAATACAATCAGCACTGGGTGAAAGATGGAGCTCAGGCTCAGAGCTGGAACTGCTTTAGAGTGCAAAGCTGGCATCCAGTTTTGAAGTGGAGATGCTGGGCTATGAACAGGAGCGAGACTGCTTTTAACCCTGACCTATACTGTCACCTTAGTGCACTGATAAACAAGGCTGGCTTGAGATTTAAGATGTTCTTTCCTTTCTCTCAGTGTGGAAGCTAAATCATTTCTCTCCTGAAAATTTAATGGAGACAAGTTTATAAAAAGTAAAATCAGTAAAAATGAGTGTAAGAAATTGAGCCCAGTTCTGTGTTGTCTTTTCCAACAGCTCAGGAATGGGACAGTGCAACACGTTCACACTCTGTGCTGCTCTCTGCTAAGAAAGAAAGAATGTGCTGGAAGGGCTTCCCGTGCAATGTTACATGGAAAAATAGTCCAGACACTATTGGATGAGGCAGAGCATTCCTTTAGATGAAATGTTTTGGCTTGTAAACTCTTACTCTCCAGTGTGGTGTGCTCTAACATGCTACCAGCTCATGGGTAGCTTTGCACATGGCTTTGATTTACAGGATCCTGTCTGCTTCTCTGCTCCCAGGCAGTGTGATATGCACAGTCCCCATCTGGATTTTAAAGTTTCCTGCCTGGTGTCTCAGCGGGTGAAGCTCAGCTGCATGATGGGGGGAGCCCACCAAGATGCAAGGCCCAATCTAGCAGCCCCTGTGCCTCCTTCTGCCTGGCCTCTCTTGGCATCAGCAGTGATGCTTGGTGGAGATCAGCTCCAGCGGTGCAGAGCAGTGGGGGAGCACACCATGGGTTCGGAACTGCAGATCTTTTAAATTGGTTTCCATGCTCTAGCTGTCATAGACTCTTCCCTAAAGGCCACGTGATGTGGCACTCTCTTTCAGACAACATAAAGAGGGAATTTTTACACCTTGTGAAAACTCTGTAGTGTATTTTGAGAAGTTTTTGGTTACCAGGGGATTAAAAAACAAAAACAAGCCTTCAGTATTCACCTCTACTTCACAGAAGCTTTAATGCTGAGTGAGGCATTGGCAGAGTGAAACAAGCCTAGCAGAATGGAAGGTCAGAAGGCTCTTTCGGAGTCCACTCTTTTTAATGAAGTTCAACAGCTTCCCTCTCTGCCCTCTCGCTCTGCTGACAGCTTTGTCTCCTCTGGCTGAGGCTGCAGCATGAATCAGACCGTAAAAAACACATCTTGGGTCTAATGCCGCATTTCTTCTGTAGAATGCTTCAGAAACATTACCATGCCGCATCCCAAATGGTGTCTGGATTTTACTTTCCAGCCCTCAGCTTGCTCCCTTTGCGAACTTTAGCATCAACAAGCTGTTTCTTGTTAGGGCTGTAAAGAGCTGTGATTAGCCTGCTGCACACATAAGAGGGAAATTAAACCATTTAGTTGTGTTTAGCAGCTCAGCCCCTTCTTCAGGTTCTCTCTTCACCACTAAACACTTTAACTAAACAATGACTAATGAGGCCAATTTGCTGTCAATTAATTGCCCCAGGAAAGGGCCCCTAATTGTGGTGAGCAAGGTGGCTGTTCTAAAGCATTGAAGGACCATATGATGGTCAGCATCCCCTCTACCTTGGGGCTTATTAGTGTTTTATAAAAAGTGCTGTTAATTGGGATCTGGGGACAAGGAAATAAGAACTCTCAAGGCTAATTGATAGGCACCTGGGGAAGGTTTTAGTGGCTGCAAAGTTTCTTTGACTTTGGAAAGAAGTCCTGATATTTTCTTTTTTTTTTGCCCTGAGAGCTGGTGACTCCTGTGTATTAGTGGGTGGGACTTTTCATTTTATCCAACAGATGGGGGTCCTACTTGCCTATAGAGAGGAAGGAAATCGACTGTAGGAAACAACTAATGAGGATATATGGAAGGAATTGAGAATTTTTCCATTTGTATCCAAAGTGCCCTTTTTCAGACTAGCAGTCAGACCACTTAAATGAAGCTTATGGGCTTTCTTAGGCAATTGCAATACTGTTTGCATCTGTGTCTTGGAGGTATTAAATAGCTTTTGCTGTATTTTAGGTCTGTAGACTGGGAATAAGAGCTGTATTTTTTTATATATTTTGTGACTTATTGACAAAATACTGTACTGTTGAGCAGTCTTGGAATTGGAGATTGGAGAGTAGCTGCTCCACAGTGGAAAGCTCCATCCGAGGGTCTTAGATGTAAAACACTGTTTAACCAGAGGGACGAGTCCAGGCATCTGACTGAATTTCATGTAAGTGCATTTACACGGCTCAGAATTTTCCAGCTAGGTGTCCCTTCTCCCTGTTTTTGCATTTTTATAGAGTTGAGTTCCTAGTCCCATGCTTCCTGCCCTTTTCTCACAAAGCCATCCTCCTGCTGCATTGAGATGTCATGTGAAGCATCATACAAGCAGAGTGCCATCAAGTGCAGGAGCCAGGGACTAGTGCCCCCAGCCTGTAAGTACCCCTTGTACAACTTCTGCTAAGCAGTGGTTCCCACTCCTGCCACTTTGTGCCTGGGCTGTGTCTAGGTGCTCTGATCCAAAGGCAGGGATCTGTACTGTTTGTGAGCTATGGCATGGATCAGGTTCAGCATAAACATTAGGAGAAGATCTCTAGAAGTGATCCTTTAGAAAGGGTGGCCTTGATGCTTTCTTATTCCATCCCCATTGCACTCCTGGAAATACACTAAGGAGCTTGTCTCCTGCATGTGAACTTGTGTCGCTTAGCCTTTGGGCTCATTCATTTACTGACATTACGGGTGTACACTGCGCTTTGCCTCCTTCCATAGCCTTGAATCAGAACATCGATCCAACCCACCCACACCATCCCAGGTAATATCTCAGGAGGAGTTTTGAGCTCTGAAGGGTTTTAGTCATAAAAGGCAAGGATAACAGCAGCAGATGTTTGTGTGTTTGCTTGTTTGTGGTTTCCTTGATGCCTCGCGTATGCAGCCCCTGGTCTGTAATAACTGCTGTAGCGGGTGTTTTTGTGGAAACAAATCACCTGCTTTCATCTGGAGAGCAACAGTGATTGTGCTGGGGGAGCATGATCTATTTTTCATGTCTCAGTCTTTCTTATTATTTAAATTAATGTGAGTTGCAGTTGTCATGAAGTGAAGGATTGACAGCAATTAACTAGAACAGCCTCAGTGCAAGCTGTTTCTGCACGAGCCTGTTCTACCTAGCTCTGTCACTGTATCTTTTTTGGGACTTGAAATCTCCCACATCAGCTCTGACCTTGTCCCCCTCCTGCCCTGAAGCCTTCCCAGTCCAGGGCACCCCACAGTATCTCTTCCCTTGTCCCACTCTTGCCTTGCAGCTCTCCTTCTCTTCCAATGTGAGCTTCCCTTATGGAGAATGGCCACTGGTTACTTTGGGATTTGTTATTTGCTGTCAGTGATGTGGAAGGTGAGATGATGGGCTGGCATCAGCCTTGTCCTGTAGGTGTGAAATGCAGAAGAAAAAAATATGTGAGTTTTAAGCCATTATTCTCAGGGTTCATTCCCATCTCTCCAGATGTGGATGGGGCATCGTCCCTCTTTGGGGATGGAGGAGTGGGGTACTACAGTATACTTCCTTTCATGTCTGGCTCTGCTCCCCAGCCTAACCAGGGGCATCCTAAGCACACTGTAATGGATACTCCAAGGGATTTACACTGAAAGAGCAGAAAAAATATGGCAATCTTATATTTTTCAGCAGTACTTAACACCCTGGCAGTGTTCTCCCATGGCCCTTGCAGCCAGAGGGGTCCAGCAGCAGCAGCCTGGTCTCCCCTGAAGTAAAAAGCTGTTAGTCAAATTATGAAAATGCCTGTAAGTGCTGTTGAGCTGTAGTATTTGCCCTTCTGTGAGGCTGCAGCCTGTGGGTTTGCCTCTGCTAATAGTTCGGAGAGGTCACTCACAAAAGAATTTTCCACTTGAGGGTTAACAGGAGATGGCTGGGTAAATTGAGGCTGTGACACCCAGTAGATTCTGGTCCCTGGAGGTTTTATTCTCAGCAATCCTTCTTCCAGCAGTCTGGGACCCATGAAAACAATACAACCCACACAGGGGAAAAATAATAAGGTCAAAGCTTCTCATTTTAAGGTTGTCCTAAAAAGGTGTGTGCAAAGTAATGACAAGTGCCAAGGAGGCAATGCTAACTGTTGCTGGTGCTGACAGTTTTGGCATTTTAACATGCTGGCTTGACGCCCTGAAAATTAAAAGTCTCTGACTTTTTATCTAAGTGAAATTGTTGTCCACTGGCTTTGGATTCTAAACACATGAAGCCAAGCCAGGTTTTAAATTTAGAGGGAAATTATTTCCTGCCCTATTCCCCCCTTGTCTTAGCCTTTTCTTGCCTTCTGACCAAGGTGGCAGCTGAAAGGAACCAGCCATTATATTCCTAACAGGATTTCAGACTTGGATGTCCTTTTCACCCTCACCTGAAAAAGTGGCAAGACAGATATGACCATCTGGACACATGCTCTTCCTCTTGGGCATTCGGTAGGCATGGTCAAAACTGCTTGTTCTGGCTGAGTTTACTTGATCCTCTGTGAAGTAAAATGTCTTGATGGCTTTGGAGAGCAGCAGTTTATACATGTCCCAGCTGGAGCTCTGCTGCTGCCCTGTAGTGGCTTTTGCTGCTCTCTCCTCAGCCATTTTGGCTAGCATTGCACCATTCTGCTAGGCTTTCACACTAGCCCACAGCTTCACCTGCTAGTCCTGCTTCAGTGTAGTCCTTCTTGTTTTGCTGCATGGTTTTTTTCCCCCTTATGCAGGTGTTAACACCTTGAGGTTATGGTAATATTCCCAAAATGTGGTGTAGCCACTGGTTTTACTCCTGGGCTCTGCTTATCCAGATTTGCCAATGCACCATGGAGAACTTGTGCTGAGGATGCTCCAAAGTCACTGTTCTTGTGGCCCAGGTGTTTTGTCCAGGTGACATCTGGGCCACAACTTTTGCAGAAATAGCAGCCCTGAAGTTCTTTCCCAGGCTAAGCCCATCCATCCTCTCCTGTGCATGTTGGTCTTCTATCAGGTCTGAGGTGGCCCTCCAAGTTGCTTTGTTCCTACTAAGTAAGAGTAGCAGTTTGGATTTTGGCACCAGAACTTTCAGGGCTCTGCCAGCCTGCAGCTCTGCTGGCTGGAACAATGTGCAGGTCTGTCCTGAGCCATGGGACAGGGCATTCCCCTCATTTACTGGGAAAGAAAGGAGGTGAGTTTTCTGTATCTCCAGGGGTGAGTTTCTGTCCCCTCTCTGAGGAGCCCTTTCCTGTCTTGACTTTTTGAAAGTAAAAGCTTTTTCCTTATTTTGATGTAGAATCTTCCTTACATTACAGCTCATGTTAGCTGCTTTTCAGTGTTCACTGTGCACCTCTGAGAAAAGCCTGCCTGTCTCTTTTCTCTACGTTCCCATTTACTTTTTGTAGAGAGCATTAAGATCTCCCTCAGCCTTCTCTTCAGACTGAATAGACCCATCTCTCTTAGACCCTTCTCCTGGGAAGTCATGTGCTATAGCCCTCTGACCATCTTGGGAGCCTTCCAGTGGACTTGCTCCAGTGTGTCGATGGCCTTGTAGTGGGGAGCCCAACACTGATCTAGTGCCTGAGATGCTGTCTAATAAGCACCATGTAAAGGGTTTTAGACTCTTCTCTCCCCTTGGGGGATTACACTCTTGCTAACACAACCCAAGATGCTTCTTCTTTACTGCAAGGGCATACTGCTAACTCATGCTGAACCTGAAGGACCCCCATGTGTCCTGGACTGCTTGAGCCTAGCACTTTCTCCCTTCCAGAAAATACCAAGGTGGTTGGTCCCTAAAGAGGGACTGTTACTGTGAGGCTTATTCTACCTGTCTAAAGCAGTATCGTCTCTTCCTAACCAAGGAACAGTAGTGGCACTGTGATATCCTCTGATGCTTACACCTGAGCTAGTTCACCATCCAGAGCTGGGTACATGCCAGCCACTCCTTTGCATTTCTTTTCCTCTCCTTCCCACCTGTCTTCCTTAGAAAGCCTGTATTGAGTGACAGGCCAGTCGTAAGAGCTGTCTTACCCCAGCTCCGTCATCCCAACAGTTTTTCACACACATCCCACTTGAATCTGTGTGAACATCTGATTCCTCCTGCTTTTCCACCATGCTACTTGCACTGCTGCACAGGCATTTGAGGTGGGCCCCCAGCTGTCCTGCTTTCACAAGGCATGCAAAAGCCTTCCCCGTTGCATTGCCCCCCATCGGCTCCCTCACTGCCCTCTGCATTGGCACTTGTCCAATGCAGATCACAGCAATCCTTCCCCAGTGCACCTGGCTTAAATCCCTCCTTGCCTAGGGGAGTGAGCCTGTTGGAAAATAGATGTCTGCCTCACTTGCTCAACAGGTTCTCTTCCTTCAAGGGGGTCCCATGGTCATAGATTCTCAAACGTGGTCCATGAGTTTGGGGCCTACAGAGAGGGGCTAATGAGCTGTGAGTTGTAAACAACATTCCTGTGAATCCAGCAGTGCAGCTGGAAGTAGTGAGTTGCTCTCTTCAGGCCTCATTTCCTTTTCCCCACCTAGCTTATAGACAGTGTTGCCTCAAAAGGACCATCAGCTAGGGAGGGGAATGAGGAAGCTGCTGTCTGTTTACTCTGTGGTTAGCAAAGCAGAAAATGATGTTGTTTCATTCCTCACTACACACAAATTTGGAAGCTGAAAATATATTAAAAAAAAAAAAAAAGAGGATTCCTTTTTAGTGAAAATTCCTCACCGCCTGACATGGGGTGTAAAGCATGTAAGCCAGACATGGATGTGAGAGAAGAAAGACTGCAACAGCTGGCACACTCCACACCTGGAAGTGCCTGTTCAGGTCCCAGTTCATGGTCACTCTGGAGCCGTGACACCAACTCAGCCTGGAATATTTTTAAGGATCTTGAATGACCAAGTCACAGCTGATCTTGTGAATCTTAAAGATTCTGCCGTGCCTTTAGTGGTCTGACATGTGTGGTGTAGTCATCCAGAAGCTAACTACTGCAGGTAGCCCATGGGGGATCCCTCCTGGCTGAAAGGTATCACAGAAACCAATAACTAATGCACCCTTTGAGTCAGTGCCTTGAAGCCTGGCATCCTGCAGGAGGATGTAGGACTCCATCTGGGACTGTCTGGAGTGTAAAAAGTAGCTGGGATGATAGTTGGAGCCTGCTGATCCCTTCCAGGCAGCCTTGAGGTAGGCAGGCAAGTTCTGAGAGGTCATTTTATAAATACCCCCAAACTTGTCGAAACACAAAGCATTGCAGTCGCAGCACAGGCTGTTTCTAACTGTAGACCCTTAAAATACAAACTACACACCAGTACATACTACTCTGATGTCATCTCAGAAACCCAGCTAGTAGTGAGAGGGGTGCAGCCTGTGACATGAGTTTGTGGCTGGCTCTGGTTAATAGGTTGGTAAATGATTAAGCCAGGTAAGCTGCCCTCTATAATTCTGCTTATAACAAGGTCAAACTTTCTTTTGTCTTCACAGTTCCACCAAAGATCTCCAATATCTCCTCAGACATCACCGTGAATGAGGGCAGCAATGTGACCCTGGTTTGCATGGCAAATGGGCGTCCTGAGCCTGTCATCACCTGGAGGCACCTCACTCCTACAGGTAAGAAATCCAGCTGGATTCAATTTGTGAACTTGACAGTAGTTCCAGCATCAAAGAAAATTCCAGTAGCAATATAGGCAGCCCTAGAAAAGTGGCAAGAATCCTAAGTGTACTTCAAGCTTGTTTTGTGGTGTGAATTCCCAGACACAATAACCAGGTTTTCAATGTGAACAAATGAAATTACTTCAATAGATGCTCTGTAGAATTGGACCTGTAATTCTATTAGCTTAGGTCTTCATCTAGTTGTCCCAGTCTCAACTGCTGATAATGCACAGCACAGTGATGGAGATGAAATGCTGCTGGTGCTACACTGAGGGAAAAGGATTTCTCTTGAGACACTGTATAAAAGAGGTTCTTTCTGAAAACCATGGGATTTGCTTCCTACTGATTTGCCTTAAAAGGGAGAGGCAAACAGTGGCCCAGTTTATTTCATACTGCTCTCCACTTTAGCAGACAGCCAGAAGTCTTGTGTCTTCTGAGTTGAGTAAAGAAGGCAATTGTACATCAAGGTGAGTGAAGAGCAGAAGGGTAACAGAATAAAGGAGATCTCACCGTCTTTGTTCTGCTATCTAACTGTGCTCTCCATGCTCAAGCATGTGGCAAGGTTGGGAGGAGAATATCTTTTTAGTAGCCAGACTCTGTGGGGTTAGCAGTTTGGCTTCCAAGGAAACCTCCAACCCCTAAAGATTTAACAGTAGGATGGGAACAAGAGGTAGGTTTCTATTCCTCCATATCATGTCCTTGGAGGAGAGAAAAACTCTTTAGATGATTTATTTTCCTATCAGATACTCTTTAATTTAAAATGCATAAGGAAAACATTGATTAGCCCCATATGAATGATCTTCTGTGACATTCCCATATATGTAAAGGGTTAAAGAGGATTTGAGGAAGGTAGAGAACAAACATTCTGCATGTGCTACACATAGTCCAGCTTTCTACTGCAGTTCAGCAGCCAGAAAAGGGGAGAGTCTTGCAGAAAGAGAGTTGGAGAGAGAAAGGTAGAATGTCACATTGGAATGGAGCTTAATCTAAGGGCTACATCCATAACCCCCTGGATTTGGAGCCTGTGGTTGAGATTGGGGTTACTTAGATTACCTGTCTTCTCTCCAGTCAAACCAAAATTCTCCTGAGCTTTCATGTATATGAAAGCTAGATATGCAATCTGAATTTCTGGCCCATTTCTTGCAATGCTAAGAGAAAAAGATGGGGAAAGCCTGCCAGGAAGAGGTGAGAGCAAGGCTGATTAGGGGAACACTAGTCCTCTGTGGTATTATCATCACTACTTGATTTTCTCTTCTATTTTTTCCAGAATTAAGTATGACTGTGCCATTTGTATTCATAGGAGAAGAGAACTTATTTTTTTCATCTTTAATTATGTATATAGACTCTAATTCTGGTATTTCTGTTCTTAAGGTCTACTTCATATCAAATCTTCCATATTCCTGCTGCAGTTCTCTTTCTAGTATCCAACTAAAAGGCGCTCCCTAGCCATTCTCTGAGCACAGCCTAACACTGTGTTAAGGGTGTTAAATCTTCAGGAAATCTAAAACCTGGTACACATGAGATGCATTCTTCAGAGCAGTTAGAAGATTTTTGTCTTGACTCATCATTTTTACTGTTGCTGCTTTGTGGGAGGTTTTCATTTGTACCACCTACTTCACTGTATCAGACACAGATTTTTTTTTTTTTTTTTGCCTTTTTACAAAAGTCTCCACAGAACAAATCCTCACTCTGGCTATCCCCACAGTCAGCAACAGAATTCAGAATTGAAAAATCCCATCCCTACTGTGACTGTGGGAACAGTTTCCTTGGCTCTGTTGTTCAGTTTTCCAGCATGTCCCTTCACATTTTTCCTCCCATGCAGCGTGTCTCAGAGGTGTTGCCTTGTTAGCATCCCTCAGCACCATCTCACTGACTCCTTTCTAATCCCTCCTCAGTCCTCCTCCCTACAATGAAGCCTGCCAAGCACCTCCTGTGTAACAAACTAGAGGTTATGATGAAGGGCAGACAGTCCTCAGTCTGTCACCTCCAAGTGTTACTGAGTGTGGTTCTTTCTTTTTCCCCATCTGAACCCATCTGCTGTCTTTTAGAGATACAGAGGAACTGCTTTCAGGCAGACATCAGGTCTTTGAGCAGCATAAAGCCCAGTAAGACACTTGTCTCAAAATGGGAGACAGAAGGACTTATTTTAAATGTTTTCCTTGAGGTTGACAATTAATATAAATTCCAAATCCCTTCCAGAGCTGCTGCAGTTGGAAACATGTCTTATCTTGGAATCTCCCTTTTCCAGAAATGCAAGGCATTTTGGCTCCATTTCTGTGAGTCTTGAAGACATCTGCTATGCATCAAAGAGCTATTTTAGATCATTGTAAAGGTTTATAAAATATATCTCTCTTCTTCGATTTTTTTCATGGTTAAACTTGTGACTGCAGAACTGGAAGAAAGAGTGTTATTGAGCCTGTGTAGGAGGTTTTGAATGGCCAGGTAGTGAAATTAAACCTGTTTCAGGGGCCGAGAGGACCAAATCACTTTTTCTTTGTGTACTCTTCTCAAGGTGTTCATTAGCAACTTTGTCTGCTGTTTCTTTCATTCATTGACTTTATCAATAGAGTTTGTTGGCTAATTACCTGGGTTAGGACCACAGAAATTATTTAATTCTTGTTGGCCGGGAAGTGGAAGATACAAATGCAAAGGGAAGACAGTGTTGGTACTTAGGCAGAGAAGGTAGGAATGCATGTAATAGTTTATTTAAATGCTGCAATAATAGCTTACTTATCGGCCTATCTGGGAAGTTAAAAAATTGATTTATAAACTGCTGTGTTGCTTCCTCTTCTGGTTCTTCAGTGGGCAGTTGAACCAGACATTTTTCTCACTTCAACTATAAGTCCAGATGCCCTCAAGCAGCCCACAGGAAAAAAAACTCTCCTAACCCTGTGAGAAAGCTAAAGTGTGACTGAGGTTGATGACTGTAGCACTGACACCTAGGAGGAAGGCAGGTAAAGGGAAAAATACTTCAATAATTCAATGGCAAATGATGATACAGATCGGCTTTAATTTGATGAAAGCAGGAATGACATTCCTTGGAACGATGCAACTCCTTGCTCTCCTCTTACATTCCTCTTCAAATGATTGGCAGATTGTATTTTGATGGAGCAAGTGGAGAGAGTCACTCAGACCCTTTTCTTTTTCACCTGACAGGCTATTGTTCTGTAGGACACTGGCAACCTGGTCAGAGTAGTTGTGGATAATTTAACATGCATTGTCTGGGAGCACAAACAGCTTCATTAGTTCTCTCCTCCAGCTAGCAGAGCTCTTTCCTGGGATCACTGACCTGCACCTTCCAGCAGCAGGCCAGCACGGTCCCTCTCTGAACACAGTCTGATCTCATTCCTGTGATTCAAGACACAGCTGCAGGCTTGTTAAGCCTGCCATACCTGATGACTTTTGCCACCCTGGTTTGTGATGGTAAGCCATAGAAAAGACTGTAAAACTGAAGGTCTGAACTGGATTTGTCAGGAAACTATGATGTGCTCAGAGTGGGGGTGAGGATTGATGATGCCCAATGCAGCCTGCATGGATTAGCAGTTGTCAGCATTAGGAATACTTCACTAGGGAACACTCCATAGTCTCATCTCTTGAAAGGGACAAAACCCAGATTCTTTGTACCAAGACTGGGTGGTACCCTATTGTTTTACTCTCCTTAATATTAGCTCATAACCTGCCTAATCCATGCCCCACAAAGGCATAGATAATTTTTTGTCACTGAATACAATAACGTCAAATATCCCATAGTTGCACCATATTCTGGACGAGATCCCGAAACAGAAGCATTTCTCACTTATCACACTTACATGGTCTGTGAGGGATGCCACAGGCAGCCTACCCTTCTGTGGGTAGTTATGTTAGAAGGAGATCTTTTTCCCCTGTACCTTGCACCAGGATAACAACCAACACAGTCAAGAAAATACTTCAGTTAAATAGGTCAGGGATGGTAGCCAATGCCTGCTTTCAAGCCCATCTTAGTTTTACTCGATGTCTCTACTAATTTATGTTTATTCAGGCTAATGTGTCCTTTCCCTACCTGTAAGCTGCTGAAATCACAGTGCAGAGTATAATTTATCATTTCTCATCTCTGTGTCTTATTCAGAGCCAAGCTAGGTGCCTGATTGACTGAAAAAGGGTTTTCTGGGAAGAAGAAAAATTAATGTACATTCATATCCTTACCAATAAACTCTCAAGGGAAGCCCTAAAGAGTGGCCTCCTGTGAATCAGTTTGCAGCAATATGAAAAAGAACAGTTGTTACAAGGTCTTTGGATTACAAAAGATCTCACTGCCAATCTTTTTGCTGTGCATGGGCAGGCAAATGCAGAAGAAAAAGCCATCTCCTGTGCTGAGAATCTTGTACCTGAGCTCACAAGAGCAGTACCATTCGTGTCTTTGCTTCTTTGCCACAAAGCATCAGTGATTGAAACTTTTCCAAGGGCCTTGCCCATGGGTGCTCTGGCAAATGCCTTTAGTACCCAGGTTGCCAGGCTGATGGCAGCCTGAGAGCTGGTGACAGGGAGACAAAGCTAAATTGACTAAAGTTGAGGGATTGGATTACCAGCTGAGGAACAGAGTATGAAACTTGTATAAAGCCACTAGGTAACCCATTCTGGATCTAACTTCCTTGGCTTCAGCCCAGCAAGGCCACTTGATGGAGAAGAAAACACTCTGGATTCTTCCAAATTCTACCTGACAGTCTAAAGAAACCCACTTTGTCTCAGAAAAAGAGCTTAGTTGTTACAGTGGTAATCACAGCATAAAAAGAACCAGTCTAGTGCAAAGCAGATAAGTATTGATTGCAACACCCAAGTTTCATGTCACAGCATAAAATGAAAGGAGATGAGAAGGCTTGTCAAATATGCCAATCTGATTCTCCCTAGAGGGTGCTAGAAATTCGTATTGAGTCTCAGGGAATTTACCGTAGCCTGGGAAGTTTAGGAGGGATAGAGAATACAGAAATGTGCCTGCATGGTCTGTGTAATTGAGATGGTATACATATAATATGTTTATAAACAGCTGTAGAACTCATTGTCATGGAAAGTTATTTAAAGACGAGAACTTGGCAAGACACAACCAGCTTGTGTATTCCTGAGGATAATGTGAACAAATCTGGATATTCTTGTTATTCACAATAGAAATACTGAAAAGGATGTTAAACTTCATGCTTTGGGGCTCAGAGATCAGGATAAGACCTAAAGTGAAAGAGACAGATTATCTCACACCCCCACTCACTTGTGTAGTTTCCTTCAGTGCATGCCAGTCTCCTTGTAGAGCTGAGCATTGAAGCAAGTAGAGACAGAGAGCTTTCTGAAGGCATGAGTTAAGAGGGCCATACTGGTCACAATGGGCAACTTTGCTCATTATATCCTGTGTTGGCTTGCTTCTCATTGCTGCCTAAGTCCAAAGCCTTGTTCTTCACTTTGTGTTGCTTAGGGAAAGACAGTTTATGCACAAAGAAAGTAACAAGCAGAAAACACTCAGTCAGAATCACCACAAGTCAGCCCTGTGGTCAGTAGGTAGCGGTGGGAAGCAAATTTTTGGATTTAGAAGCAAGCATTTGGATTTAGTCCATCTTTCTGCTGCTCTCCTAAAACCTGAGTAAAACAGCTGTAGAGAAAAGCAACCTTGTTTTGGGAGGCATGGGGTGGGGTTTTTGTTTGGATTTGGTGGGGGTTTCGTGGCATTACTGTGCCAGTTGTTATTCTAATTTCACAACCTTCCCCCCATGAAACTGTCTTAGGAGACTTGAGGTTTACAAGGTATTTGTTTAACAAAACAACTGAGGCAACTGATGATGTTTTTAAACAGGTCTCCTTTCCCTCTTTTTTTTTTTTCCTTCTTTATTATTCAAAATACATTCTGGTAAAACATCTTCCACAGAGACCTTTCACTTTACCTCTTATACACTCCCAGTTTTTTTTAGCACTCTTTCTGAGATGTCTTTTTCTCTTGATCTAGTCTTCATCTTATCCAATATGTAAGGGGGAAAAAAAAGAGGGGAAGAGGATGCTGGCTCATAAAGAGCCTGGGAAACAAGCCAAGCTTTCAACTTTTTCAGGTCTTCTCCATAAGGCATCCAAAGTTGTTTCAGCCTCTACTTGCTTCCTCACTAACACTTTCTCTATATTTCTTATATTTTTAGAGGTCTGTTTTTCTTAAGGCCCACCAGCTAGATCCATATTGTCTCCTTCCTCACCTGTAACAGACTTAATTTATGATGGCTCTCTTTCCCCAGCACACTTTACCTTCTTCCTTCTATGCCCAGCAACACATGTATTGCACAGGGATCCTTCCTCTTGTAATCAGCTTGCAATAATGCCCCATTTGGTTACTCTGGGCTGTGATGCTATTTCAGTACAAACACTGCTTATGCATGAAATGTTCCTTTTTTTAACAGCTTTGATTTTCTCTCTACTGTCCCAGGGCAGAGAGGGAGAGCAAGGCCTCACGAGTATTTTGGCATGTCTGGAGAAACAGACAGATAAAGCTGTTGTGAGGAGGACATGTACCCTGATGCCTACAGCAGTGGTTGGAGAGGAACATGTGGAGTCTTCTGGTCAGTGCTTGTCTGCTCCACCCCTGGCTGCTGGCAAGATGTGGCAGTTCTGTACCAAGTTAGTTGCCTTCTTGCTACATAAAAATGTTGCTCCTTGCAGCAAGTTGGAGTATAGTCTTAGAGTTGCTTCCTTTTTATCTTCTCCCAGATGGGTTCCAATTCTAGTTGGTCATGCTGTTAAAGTCTTTTCCATGGCATTTTAAAGGCTGAGCTGGATTGTGTCCATATGAGAACTTCCCTCCACCTACAGGAAAACAGCATTTTTCTAGTTCACTGCATGCTGTAATATTACTGTCTTTGCAATGCTGTGCCTCTACCCTCAAGCTTAGTGATACTCAGTGGGGACACTCCTGTTTAGCTGGGGCATACAGGAACAGCTAGGTGCTCTTCCTCCCCTACCTCTATGTGCCAGTCTTGAAGGATCCCAGAGGGCTTGGATGTGGGAGTGAAAACTGAGCACACCAGAAGATGAGTATGCAAAATCTCCCATAATAAATAATGTCAGGAAAAGGAATTGCCATGTGCTTTCACAAGCAGGATCACAACAGCAGCTTAATGAACTTTCCAATTCTACATCATTCCTCCTACCCATTCCACAGACCCATTAAAATCAAGGGACTTTTTTGTCCTGACTAGGACAAAAAGAGAAGAGGTCTCCTAGGCCTGCCCTGCTGAGACTGGTAGATGCAGTCCATCTGGCTGCCTTCCCTACCAGCCTTCCTTGTTCTCCAAACACACCATTTAGCACTCAGGTAGTCAACTGCACTAAAACCAGAGCGTCTGAAGAGAAGGTTACCTAGTGCAGGACACTGATGAGGTATGGATGTGTGTGTTGCTGTGTCTCCCTCTAGTGATCTGAACTCACAAGTCTGCTTTGGGTCCTTTGTGCTTGGAGCTGCTGGTTTGGGCACAGAGGTTCTCTGGATTCACCAGACTAAAAGGTGGATATTTTAGGACTGGGTCCCATTCCCCCTGCCATCTGGAGGTCATATTCCCCATTGGCAGCCCTGTATTGGCAGCTGTAGTTCGCATCTGGAAATTTAAATGTGCTTGTAAAGATACAGAGATACAAATTCACAGCATGTTAAATTGAATAGTTGCAATTCAAACATCCTTAAGAAGAAAATGGGGATGCTGCATTTTTTTTCCCTTCTAGCTGTAATCTGTAAGTGGTTTCACTTAGGGCAAGCATATTTCTCACTCTCACTTCACAGCAGGAGAGAGACACACTAATAAAAAGGGAAAGTTAAGGTAGTAGCTTATGCTTGGTCCATGTTTTTTGTTTGGTTTTTTTTTTTGGTTTTCTTCATTTAAAGGGAGAGAGCACCATTTTGTTATTATGTTGTTATGTGACTACAACTGACCTCAAGGGCTGCACTGACTTCAGTGCCTGATATATTCTGCACTGTAGCCAGACCTAGTGTCTCATCTCAGGGCCACGGTGAGCATAGATGACAGCATCTACTTCAGCACACAGGTCCTGCCAGGACAGGATGTCTGGAGGGAGTTTCCCTCCAGACAGCCCCAAAGCCTTCACGCGTTCAAGTATCTCTTGCACAATTATCCTACTGTCTCTTGCCTCTGTCTCCACCCCCACACCAATCCCAATCATGAAGCTTATATATTCCAACTCTGAAATAGTATATATAGCTGAAAAATAGTATGAGAGAGAAGAGTGGGGTGTAGGGAGAAGCAGATTATTTGCAAGAGTCTCCTGTGTGTGCAGATAACCTAGGGCAAAGAGAAAGCCAGCTTTAGGGGCAACATATCCTGAAACTGCTTCAGCAATGTCAGACGTCACTCAGCCTCCTGCAGTGTGGAGCTTTTTTCCCAGGCCTGAACACAGTTGTAGTGGAAGGGGGAGTCTCCCAGCTGAAGGCACTGAGCTATTTGGGTAATGCCAGGCTGTGACAGACCCTGGTGTTGCGAACACTTGTGCTCTGTTTGCTTCATCAGCCTCTTTTCTGAGCCTTTCAGAAATATGTCTTCACAACATCCCTCCCTTTCCTGTCTGAAGAAAAGTGTGAAAGACTGGAAACATGATTCAGGGGGTTATTTTTTTCTTAGGAGGTGTATGTACCAAAGCATTGTTCTTATTTCTTCTTCGGATCCTCTTTTCTTTCGGAACAGCACCTGAAAAATACGACTCTTCTGATGTACTCTGTATTTTTTTATGCACTGGCTGAACAAATCATCCTTTCTCATAAACTCCCAGCGAGTGCCCACCGCAGTGTTACTGCGGCAGAGGAGCAAAGCAGAGGGGCTGGGAGGGGCTGGGGAGAACAGGCCCATCCAGGAGAGCAGGGGCTGTGGTCCGATGCAGCCTTTGAATTTCACGCCGTTTGGAGTCACTCGAGCCGTTGGGAAGATAAGCATATCCTACCAAAGGATCAGTACAATCTGCAAGGTAGAAAAGTGTAATGCAGGTGTTGATGGTTTGGAAAAGGCAGTGATTGTGGGAGATTTCAGTTGTAGTGACTGAGGGCAGTGACAGTTTGGAAGGATCGTGGAATGAGGACAGGACCATATCTATGGCGCTGTAGATATGTAGGACCATATCTATGGCGCTGTAGAGCACTGGAAACATGATTCAGGGGGTTATTTTTTTACAAACCCCTTGTCTGGGTTTGTATCCCAGGAAAGGCACCAGTGGGAGATGAAATTGCTGCAAAGGGAAGAGCAATGGAGTCTCCCAGGGGCTCCTTAGGCTTCTCATAACGGTGCCTGTGGGTCACTGCCCTATTGCATGTGCCTGGCTGAGAATTGCTGGCAGGATCATCCTAATTACAAGCACTGTAATGGTGGCTATATGTCACTGACACCCTCCTTACCTGCTGTGCAGCCTGCAGATTTGTAAAAGCAGCATGAACATGCAGGTGCACACTGCTGCATGCATTATTTGTGAGCACTTGACTGTGTTTATTTGTGTGGTGTCTGTGGTGTCTGTCCATGCAGTTTGCTGCACAGATGAGCTTTTTGATGTTTCCCTGCCTTACCCACAAACCTCAAAGGCTTGCATTTCCTTCAAGCTAGAATTGTGAAACATAGTAGTAAGCATGAAAAGTAAAAGCACAGTACCTGCCATGGTTCTATACATCTGTCCAAACCCTGGCTGTACATGCTAAACTGCAGCTGCATGACAGAGTGAAAGATTTAATTTTTTAGAGTCAATCATGATCGAAGACAAAATTTCAGAAGTTCCCCAAACTGCAGAAGCTCAGGTCAGACTCCAAACTCTTCAAATCCAGCCTCTGACATGCTTGCTTTTATCTACTGCATTTATCTCTGCTGTACTTGGGCATGTTCCAAGCAAATAAATAATTGGATCCTGCTTCTGTCTCCCCTTCTGCCCAAGGGACTTAAAGTTAATTTGTGCTGACTGTTGGGCTTTGGGTATGTGGTGGGTTGACTTTGGCTGATTGCCAGATGTCCACCAAGCTGCTCTATTGCTCTACCTCCTCAGTAGGATGGGGCATGGGAAAAAATAAGATGGAAAAACTTGTGGGTCAAGATAAAGGCAATTTGAGAAAGCAAATGCAAAGGCCACTTACAGAAGCAAAGGAAAACAAAATATTTATTTTTACCCTCTAATTGTCGCCAGCAGGCAATCTTCAGCCACTTTTCAGGAAGCTGGGCTTTAGTACATATAGTGGTTCCTTCAAAAGACAAACATCACAGTAATGAATACCCGCATCCTTTCTCTTGGCTTTTATTGCTGGAATAACGCCTAATGGTATGGAATATTCCTTTGGTCAGTTTGGATCAGATGTCCTAGCTGTGTCCCCTTCCAAGATCTCATCCTCAGCCAGCTGGTGAGGGGGAAATGTTGAGACAGCCTTGATGCTGCACCAGCACCCCTCAGCAGTACAAAATGCCAGTGTATTATCAACACCTTTCTGGCTCCCAGTGCAAAGCACAGCGCTCTGAGGTCTGCTGTTGGGGAAATAAACTCCATCTCGGCCAAACCCACTACAGGGAAGAGGCAGCTGTGACAGAAGGAGCTCAGGACACATATAGGTAGATGTTTTCCTTGCACTGTGAAGGTCTAAGTGACCCCAAAGCAACCATTTGATTGCTATGAGGAGGATTCCTTGTGCTCTTGGGAGCTTTCCAGGGGACGACAGGGGATACCAATGTTCCCTAGATATTTCTTCAGCAAGCTTCACCTCAGATGCCTGGAGCTGCATGTACCATAACTTGATTGAAATACAGACCCATGGAGAGGCAAGTCACTCCTTGCAAGAGGCTGGGATAGCTCTTGGAGTCCATGCACAGAGCAGAGCCTGTAAGGGACTTGGGAACAAAGCAAAGTCACATTTGCCGTTCAGCATCTCCTGCATGAGACCAGGGAAAATGAGGGAAGGAGACTGTTAACTTGAACAGACAAAAGTAATTAGAGGACTAAAATAATAGATTAATGAGCAGGCAATGTCGGGGGAACTTAGTAATTATCAGTAGAGGATTTCCTTCAGTGTGCAGCCTGGCCGAGGGCATGCAAGATAGCAACTAAAACTTAAGTCCCATTTAAGGGAGTTGCTAAGGAATTAGCAGCACTGGGTGTCTGGAGAACGATAGCAGAGGTTGACTTAAATGCTTCCTTTGAATCTTTTGTTCTGTGTGGCTCAGGTAATGGCTGGGGATGAGGGCGATCTGGGAAACACTAGATTGTATCTAACCAATGTTAATAAGGGCTCAATAAAAATGCTCTGATAAGAACACATTAAAGTTGCACTGTTAAGCACTCACAAGCCTGGTAAGGTGAGATTTAAGGTTACAGATGCAACCTTAACTCTTCTCCTGCTGAGTGTGCCTTAGCAGGCAGCCTCTAATTAAGGGGCATTGGGCTATTGCTCAAGTAATATATCATAACATCAGTTAATGCTCTCTTTGGCTTTGGACAGGTGCACACAGTGTCTCATAATATTGTGGGTTTGTCAGTATGTGCCTGATGAAAAGGAGTCCATTTTAATTGTAGCACTGAGCATACTGCATTAGTTGTACTGGAACAAAGCTTGGTGGTTTAGAACATGAGGTCCATTTAGACTGTTCAGATGTAGGGCAATCCACCACCCATTCTGTCAGGTCAACATTTCACATGTCAGAAAGCTGTAGTCATGGAAGATGCTGACATTAGTTGCTTTCAAAATGGAGCTTTCCTTTCTAAGGACTGGTTTCTGCTCATTTAGCTCAATGTATTGTGGGTTTTTTCCCTTTCTGAAGCATTTAGGCTGTTCACATGGTGAGGTGATACTCTGTCCCATCAGACTGTGCCACAAAATAATCCCTTTCATCTATAACTGAGGAGGTAACTGTTCACATATCGGCATGTTTTCTATTTAACATTCCTACATTTACAACTCCTAGTCTCATTGCATGTACTAAGATTGTGATATAATGGGAAAAAGATAAAATGTAAAGGGCAAATCTGTTCTTGGGGAGTATTGCAAAAGTGAATGGATTCAGTGGTTTTAAACCAGACATTGTAGATCTAACATCCTTGCTTAACAGCAATGCTAAGTTGTTAGCCTGCCCATTGAACACAAAGTTCTTTGAGGAGAAGCCATCCCTTCTGCTGTGTAAGTTCCTGAGCAATAACATCTGTCCTTCCCTGCATACCCTTACTGCAGTAGCCTGAGATTTCTCAGAAGCCACCGTCCATGCATTTGGCAAACATGATCTGCAGCACTCCTGTTTTCTCACTGCTATACCACTGTTCCTCCTTGCAGCTGTGTAGGGAGGCCTGCTTTGGTTGCATTTGGAGCAAATAGTCAGCATTGTTGGACTGTGAGGTTTTGAAGTCTGTTAGGCATCATGTGAGCTGGGGTGCAGGCTTGCATGTGAGTTTGAGAGCATCTAAAGCAGTTCAGATGTCCTGAGTTTTATTTTTTGCATTTTGGATCACTATCTAAAGAACAGATGGGGATGGCAAAGGCAAGGGTAGCAATTTTAGCAGCAGCTAGAGATCTGCAGATTTTTTTAAAGGTTTCCAAATGTATTTTGTCTGTCCTCAGCAAGACACAATTGCGTTGTGAGAGCTGTCCCTTAGAGGCAGGTGCAGGCTGGTCAGAGTGGAGCAGAAGTTCATCAAGAGTGTTATGTGTGAAAAAGGAAGGTCACATAAGCCCAAGTGGCCCCCCAGGAGACAGGCTGGGTGGCCATGGGAGGAACAGACCTCATGTGCAAAGTATGAGAGAACAACTGTAAGGAGGAAAGGTAGAGAATTTCATAGAAAGTCCATAGTGTGGTGAAATATGCTGATTAATTTCCACAGACCTGCACAGATCTGAAGTGAGCTAAAAATTTCCTTACTTGGAGACTTTGGGGATCACTGAGCAGGTTTGTTTAAAAGAAATGAGCTTCATCTGAGAGGTTTTGCAACTTGTGCTAATAGAGTCTGTCTGTCAAACTTAAGTGGCATCAAGTGGCCTAGAACAAGGGCTCTTGGGCGTTAAATGGTTCCTACCAAATACCAAGCCCATTACCACGATTGGCTGTTGTAGTCCTCTAAATAGCAAAAATTATTAAATTGGTCATTATGAAACATTAAAGATGCATAATTATGAAAAATATGGTTTGAGTAAGAGGAGATTTCAGCTCACTCACTGCTTTGTATCTCAAGAATGAATCAATATAGAAATGTTTTAAAAGCATCCAAGGTTTGCCCCTTTTCTGGTGTTCTCCTGACAGTCTGGAAATTATGAATGTGTTTGGAAGTGAAGGTGTTTTTCCAGTCTCTAGGCAGATATAAAAGCTAGAGACTGAAAGTCCTAAGTCCCCCTCTCTGCATGAATGTGCTTCATTGTCCAGTCTCTCCCCTCTCTTTGCTAAGGTGAGGTCCCATGCACAACTTCGCTTGCTCACCCTGGCACATCAAGCACTCTTGCCTTTTCTTGAAGGGAGGGAGGGAGGGATTTAAATTCTCAAAGTGTCAAGCTCAAGTGTTCTGGCATGGGCAGAGGTATGTTTTCTTCTCCTATGAAATCCTCAATTGCTCCAGAGAGCTCTTCTCCATGCCATGGAGAGAGGCTTTCTAGGAGGCAGTTTAACAAAAGTGTGTTGCAAAAATCGAGTGTCAGGCTTTGGTCACTGTGCACAAGAGGGCAGGGGGCACTTAGTATTCATGGAACTCTCTACAGATGGGCAAGGGAGTTGAACAAAGAGTTGCAGAGCTGTTGTGCATTGTTGAGCATAGGGTGTTGTAGTGGTGTTACTTCAGAGCACCCCTCAGATGTTGTTTTCCAATTAAAAGGCTGGAATAACATCAAGCACAGAGCAGAATGTAAGCACAGGGGTTCTCTGGCACAGGTCAGTCTACCTAGACTTCCTAAAGTTCTGATGTTCCTGGTTTGCACAGACCTTCAGCAGGAATAGATTATTTATTCATTTTACTTTCTTTAGTTGTCTCCCTCTTTAGTGCCACCCCAGCCCTAGAAGAGTTTTATAGCCTCCTTAGAAAGAGTAATAGTGGTTCTGAGTTATGTACAGCCCCTGGGGCCCTCTGTTCTCCTTGGGCTGCTGCTTCTCACTAGGTGTGCAGTTGGTGAGCCACCGAGCCAAGTGCTTGTTTCTCTTGTCAAAACTAAGTGGTCACTGGGGACATGCTGGTATTTACATTCCATTATTCCTGTATGAGATATGTAATGTACTAGGAGATCATAACCAAAACTCTTCTGACCATTCATCTCCCTCATCTGTCTGTCTCTGCTCACCTTCCTTCCTCATGTGACAGCTGATGTTGAGTATCTTTCAGGAACTTGATTTGTTTGTAGATCAAATGCCTTTAAAAAATGATCAGACATTGCTTGGCATCAGAGTGTGTCATTAAAGCTGTAGCTGCTTTTAAGAAAATACTCTCTGTGTGTCATTTATGGCATTATTCATATCCCAGAAGACAAGTAATGTCATCTGCATATCAATGTGAGATTGTGCGGGCCAGCAGTCTGCTGATTTGCCATATGAAGTTGTGTTTTCTTCAGTGGCTTTCTTCAGTGGCTGCCACAGTCAAAATAAAATGTACTGTGTCTTAAATGGAAAGCCAGCTATCTCTGCCTTTTGAAGGGGCTGCATTCTTCACAGAGATAGTGTTGCAACACTCCTCTTGACACCTACCTGTGCCTCCAAATGATACTCAGCCAAATTTGACCTGTCTGAAAAACAGCTTGAGCTAATTTAAACAGAGTGAGATGCATCCTGAAAAGTATCAGACCACTCTTCAGGTGCTGATAAGAGAACAAGTTGTGAAAATTATTTTATTTCAATCCCTAGATGTTTTAAATTTTTTTCTATTTTTTTTCACAGCTTCTTGAAATTTACACAAACTTGCTAGCTTAAATCCACAGTTGTACAGGAAAAGTATTCTGTGTAAAGGTGAATGGTTCCATGAATTCTGTTTATGGGAATGCAAAAGTGTTTCATTATTGCAGCTCTCTTTCAGAAAACACAGTGACCACTATGAACTACTTTGCCCGCACAGTAACTTGTAGGCCTTTTAAAAAATGTCTACATTTAAATTCCTGTGAAATCACGAATAAACTTGTCTAAATTTCCCATGCTATTTGCCTAGCTTATGCTAAATAATAATAGGGCTGTCGTTGTCATTGTCTATGAATTTGACACTATGAGTGTTTTTATCAGGACCTAGCTCATTTGAGGATTAAGCTGTCTCACTGAAAATACTTATTTGCAGAAGAAAAAAATAGCTCAGATGCCTTGAAGGCCTTAATTTGTGTTCAAGGACCAGTTTTCCACAAAGTTATGTACTAGAGCACTTGCAAAGAGAATTAGTCAAAAACTGATCTGGATTTCACATGTAGGACATCTTCCCAGCATATTTCATCTTAAAATGTGGCCTGTAAGCCCCAACTGCATGTTAATCAGTTGCTCTTGACAAGGATGTCTTGGATGACAAAAAGTGTGTGTGCGGTAAACTCAGGTTTTTAACCAAAGAGATTTTCATATCATTTGGAAAGGCCTCAAGACCTCCTCAAAGTTTATAGCCTTCATGGCCAGGA